>VNKC01004204.1:0-56528 GCA_008042775.1 Drosophila pectinifera | reverse complement strand
TATGGTTATTTTAAGCTGCCGGACCCAAATATTAGCATACTTGAGGTCTTCCGGAGAGCATAATTTGGCCAAAAATGGAACGACAGCAAAATGCCATATATATTCCGAATCGCTGTTTTCAAGGCTGTTTTGGCCAAGTAAAGGTTTTTCTTAAGTTTGATTTTTCCAAAAATTATGATATAAAAATGCCAATTTAAGGACCCAAATATTAGCATACTTGAGGTCTTCTGGAGAGCATAATTTGGACAAAAATGGAACGACAGCAAAATGCCATATATATTCCGAATCGCTGTTTTCCAGGCTGTTTTGGCCAAGTAAAGGTTTTTCTTAAGTTTGATTTTTCCAAAAATTATGATATAAAAATGCCAATTTAAGGACCCAAATATTAGCATACTTGAGGTCTTCCGGAGAGCATAATTTGGCCAAAAATGGAATGACAGCCAAATTCGATTCGCCATTAAAAGCTTATTTATTTGACAATAAAATATTTAAAAAAATGGGAAAAAAAAATTTGGCCGATTTTTCAAAATTTGATAAGGGGTTACATCATTAAAATTGTCAAAAATTGGCTAAAAATTTATTGTTCTTAATTTCCAAACTCAATATGCAGATCAATTAACCAATTAAAAACTACCACAGAAAAGAATTGAAATTAAGGCTGTTTTGGCTTAGTTATGGTTATTTGTATCTCTGACTTATGTAAATAATTACGGTATTAAAGTGTCGACTCACCTCCATTGCCGGATATCAGGGCGATGACAACGACGAGCATGCTGAGCATTATCAGCGTTCTTTGGCAGCCGCTGCAGTCCGCGTGAGCGCCAACAATGCTGCCGCTGGGTCCGCTGGTGTTGCTGGTGCCGCTGCTGGTGGTAAGGGGGTTGCCTCCAATTCCGGCGGAGGAGCTGGGGCAGCTGCCTGGCCAGAGCCTGGTGCAGGGGGCGCTGATTTCTGGTGGGTCCGAGGGCGCCAGCTCTCGTTGTTGTCGTTGCCGCCTAACTTTGCATGTGGCTCGTTGCTTTAAATTCGTTCGTTGCTGTTGCTGTTGCTTTTGCTGGTGCTGCTGCTGCTGGCGCATTTCCATTTGAAAAGTTGCCATAATATTTCACTGGCGAGCGAGTGGGCGTGGCTGCTACCCCTGGCCCCTGAGCTCCTTTGGTTTTTTCCACGGAAACCTATTTGAAAGTGTGTTTGCGGAATAACTGGGGGGCGTGGTTGGTGGCGGCCTGATTAGCGCCTGCCATCATCATCATCATCCTGCCGCGATGCGTGAAATTGCCGCACAACAACACGAGAGCAGAGAGGTCCTTGTAGGTGTCCCTTTCCCCAGTGTCGCTGTAGTTTCCCGCCTTAGTTGGCCGACTAACTACTTTGCATTGGTTCCGCTCGATGGCTGCTGACAAATCGCCGCCATTTTTCCAGCGATTTATATTCTATTTAATTTCGACTCGAACACAATTCCGGCAGGCTATCACTTCATCTTCATTAGCCGATGTCCGCCATCCGGGATTGCAGGATGGCTGCCAGGATTTAGCCTGCTGCCTGCTGCCTGCTGCCAGCTGCCTGTGGAGGAAAACAGTTTTGGGGCGTTAAAAATGTTTGGAATTTCATTAAAAATTCAAACGTCAAAGTCAAAATAAATGGAAATTTGTGCGTTTGTGTTTGTGTTTGAGCGCCTCGGCCGCCGGCACGTGCTGTTGTCCTTGCTACCCCCAGTTCTGCCCTCTCCACCTGAACCAAGCACGTATATATTCCCTCCTATATATATTATATTATCTGGGTGCGCGTGGCTCCTCTGTTCTGCCGGATTGGCTGTGTTTGCTTTATGAATGTGTTTCAGTAACTGGCGACAACAGTTCTTCCCCATGGCTCCTTCCTCATTATTTTATTTTTGGAGGAGCAGAAATTCGGGCTGCGTTGGCAATATCGTAATGTGATTTTTATTAAAGGCAACAAATAATATATTTAATGCGTAATATATAAAAGCTGAGTTGTGGAATTTCTAAATTGCGCAGACAACGAAACCCTTAAAGCGCCGGACTAGCCAGCCAGGAATTTCGTTTCGGAAATTCTTTGGGTGATTAGAACAAGCTGGACTTGCTGATGATATTTATCTAATTAGAAGGGAGTTAATTTATTTAATTACATTCCAAATAACATGAACAATTAGTGGATACTTTGTAATATTTAATTTAAAACTATAATTAAACTATACAACTAAACCCGTAAAGGTCCTGACTAGCCAGCCAGGAATTTCGTTTCGAAAATTCTTTGGGTGATTAGAACAAGCGAAACTTGCTAAAGATCTCTCTAATTTGAAGGGAGTTAATTTATTTAATTACATTCTAAATAACGTGAACAATTAGTGGATTATTTGTAATATTTAATTTTAAAAATTAAAATACTCTACAAGCTGATTTCTCTTATTTTCCATTACTATGCAGCTGAAAGTTGTTTTAAAATGATTGATAAATGGGAAATTTACTTCATTTAACCCTTGCATTTTCAAAAACAAACAAAGCTGCCCTTATTTACCACAAATAGATGTGAAAATATATTTAAGAAAGTTGTAAATTATATTAAAAGTTTAGAGCACATTAATCCAAGCCCGGCTCGAAACTTTTCCCATAAATCCTTTCAATTTTCACGATCGGAGCTCCTCTCCATCGCGTAGCTCAGAGATAACTTTTCACTCGATTCGGCATTCATTTTAGAGAAGACCCTGGAGAGCACTTTCATTCCATTTTCCGACAAAACTTTCCGCTAATGTCTCCCAGCGCTGATCGTATTATGCCTATTTACAACTTTCATTATTCATTTTTGCAACAAACGACAACACAGCACCGAATGCGAGTGCGAGTGCGAGTGTGAGTGCTGGCAATGGCTGGGAGACGAGAGATAAAATAATGGGGCACAAAGCGTTAAACAAAAGGAGAGAAACGGGGAAATAAAAAATTGGACGAGCAGAATGAGAATGAAACAAAACCCAGAGACCCGACTCGTCGTCACAGTATAAGTTACAGCAAAAGTTTCATTTAAAACTGTCGAGCTGCGAGTCCTGCGAGTCCCGAACTGAAAGTTTCCAACCTACCACCACCCATGGCACTTTAAAAGTTGCGAAAAAATGTGTCCATCGGGGGCAGGGAGATCTGGGGCTCGCAGGGGTAGAAAAGTCATCAAGTGCAATGTCAGAGCTTGACAAAATATGCAGTACAGCCTTCGCCTCTGCCTTCGTCTCTGCCTCCGCCGCCGCGTCCAGAGTGTCAATGCGTGGCAAATCCGAGGGAAATGTGCCACAAAACTTTGGCCGGCCAACAATGGATGCGGCGGGCAGGACGACAGCGAGAACGAGAGCCAGAACTGTCGAAAAGTGGCATAGGAAAAGCTCCTGGCTTCAAGGTGATGCCTGCCCCGCAATTTTTCCCTTTTCTCAAGCATTTTTTGTGTGTGGCTGCTGTCGGTGGTTAGTTTTAATTAGTGCCAAGGTCCGTCGAGGGTTAAGCACGTCACGCTGATGGCCGGGCATTAAGTTGTAAGTGCCAGGGCGTGACCGGCTAAGCCAACTCCCACTAGCATCTCCTACACCTAATATGCACAAAAAAATAAATTATACTATGCTCTTTCACCTAATTTAATTCATTTGTGAAATATTGCTTCGCTATTTATAATAGTTTTCTATTTTTCAATTCTATTTTTGTTATGTTAGAAATTGTGTTCTGCAATATTGTCAAATAATCAAGATTTTAACGGCGATTTAATTTTTTGACGAACTATGCTCTCAAGAAGCCCGCAAATATTCGCATTTTAAATACCCTAATTTCTTGGGAAAGTCACAGTGAAAAACACCCATAACTAAGCCAAAACAGCCTCAAACTCAATTCGGAAAGCAGTTCTGTGTTAGTTTTTATTAGGTTTATTAATCTGCATATTGAGTTTAGGAATTTTAACAAATACATTTTTTATCAATTTTTGACAAATTTAATGATCAATTTTTGAAAAATTGGCCAAAATTTTCTTGCTAATTTTTTCAAGTATTTTATTGCCAAATAATTAAGCTTTTAATGGTGAATCGGACCATATACGGCATTTGGCTGACCTTCCATTTTTGGCCAAAATATGCTGTTCAGAAGACCTCAGGTTTATGCATTTTTGGGTCTTTAAATGGGGTTTTTTATGTCCTAATTTTAGGGAAAACTCTAAGTTGAAAATATTCATAACAAAATTAATAAAGCTTTTAACGGTGAATCGGACCATATACGGCATTTTGCTTAAATTCCATTTTTGGCCGAATTATGCTTTTCAGAAGACCTCAGGTTTACGCATTTTTAGGTCCTTAAATGTTAAAAATATTCATAACAAAGTCAAAACAGCCTCAAACTCAATTCGGAAAGCAGTTTTGTGTTAGTTTTTATTAGGTTCATTAATCTGTATATTGAGTTTAGAGATCAGAAACAATAAATTTTTTGCCAATTTTTGACAATTTTAATGATGTAACCCCTTATCATTTTTTGAAAAATCGGCCAAAATTTTTTTTTCCGATTTTTTTAAATATTTTATTGCCAAATAATTAAGATTTTAACGGTAAATCGGAAGATATAAGGCATTTGGCCATCATTTCATTTTTGGCCATAATATGCTCTTAAGAAGCCCTCAAATATTCGTATTCTTGAGTCGACATTTTAATACCCTAATTTTTTAATAAAATAATAATAAAAAATAATAATAATAAAAATAAAAAATATTATTTCCTTCTCTATTTACTGTATTTTGCAATATCCGATGCATCTCTAGAAAATCCTTAAGTTGTTAACCTAAAAACCTTAAAAAAACATATAAATAATATGTAATTCATAAAAATATAGCCTATATTATATAGAGTTTATTATTTTACAGTGCACCCTGTGAACCCAAGTCCAAGTGCATGCATAATTAAAGCTCGACGTCTCATTATAATTTCCATTAAAAAGTGAGTAGCCGCCACCCACACAACACAGCCCGGGGCCCGGGGCCCAAGGATGAGTTTATCCCCTGGCAAGGGCCATGAAGCACTGGCTCCACCTTCGATGGGCCATCGATGGGATGCGTTGATATTTAAAGTGACAGGTGCCACGTCAATCAAAAGTGGGAGACGACCGTTCAATAAAATATGCATGACCAGAGTAATTATGTTTGATTAACTCTCATATGTGTATATGTTTATGTTTTAATTATGTCTTCGCTGTGTTTGAATAGCAATTGCAATTCAGCTCTATTCTTATTTTTGCGCTTGACATTTTGCTTCTTTTGTTTGCTTTTGATTTCCTGCTATTTGTTAAATATTTGCATAATACTTCATTCATTCAAAAATGTGGGTTGGTTTTTGGAAAAAATGAAATTAAATAAATATGTCAATGCTGAAGTAAGAACAATGAATGCTCTGTGCTGCATTTGCATTAAATATTCAAGTGTTAGGGATAAAATACATAAAATGCATATTTTGCAAGCTGATTAAGCTGGAAACAAGTGCAAAGAGTTATTTGGGGTCAAATAAATATTAAGCGGGTCAAATGAATCGGGAAAAAAAAACATTTTCATTATAATGCAAGCAAACCAATAGAAAAAATAGACAAAGAGATGTTTCATACTTCCTCCGTCATCAGAATGCTAATATAATCATGATAAGTATCATAAAAGCATAAAAGCTTACTTAAAATATTATATAGATTTTTTATGCAATACGTTTCATACAAATAAAATATAAGATTCACAAAAATTGAGGGGAAGGAAGTTATTTTATTTATCAGCTTTGCCAGAATGTCGCTAAAAAAGTTCCCGCAAATACATTTCACTTTATTTACTCTTCAGCGTTAGGTTTATAAAGTTTAATATATAAATGAAAAGGGCTTTTGGCTGCGCCCTACTTTATATATTTTTTCAGCTTTCCGCAATTGGGATGCTCCCACAAACATTTTAAAAATATATACGTTCATATATATGTACGCAAACTCGCATGTTAAAGCAAGCTTATGAATTTTTTGAGGGGACTTAAGCTGATTTGGGGCAGACAATGTATGGGGGAAGTCAAGGCAGCAAAAAGGTTAAGTACAATAAAAATAATTTATGTATTTGGGTAACTTTTTGGAGCAGAAAGTTCAATTTTCCAGCCGCAAGACACGGCCTTGTTAAAGCAAGAGGTAAATGAAATATTCTTCTTTATTTGAAGGAAGAAAAAGCTTTGCATAAAGGAACACCCCCATTTAACTTGTCAGAGAATCTGATTTTTTTATGCTGCAAATAAAGGTGCCGGCAAACTGGGCAATGGTGTCTAAACATATTTTCTAAAGCAATCTAAATAATGGATCTGAATGGTGAATGAAAAAGGTAGACGCCTTCCATGGGGTGAGTATTCTGTGGGAGCCAATATGACAGGATCGTGTAATCCTTTTAGCAGAGAGAGTACAGAAAAAAACATGAAATGTATGATTTAAAAAGCTAAAATATTGTAGTAATAGTTTATATAAAATAAGAAGAGTATTGAAGACTTCATGAGTCTATTAAATCAATTAATTAAGGATTAAAAGCATGTAACATGTATTTATTTAATAATAAAAGGTTGGGACAGTAATTCTGTTGAAGGAGTTGAAGGGTAACAGACCACAATGACCTCAACCTAACTAACTGGCTAATTTAATATTCAATACCTTCTCTACATATCCCTGATATTTATTTTATGATTCCTCATCTTACCCTTCCACATTATCATTCAAAGCTACCTTGACAATATATTTATCTTTCCCTTTCCACCATTGACTCTGATTAGCAGGACTCGGCACTTTCATTAGCATTATCCAAAAATAAATGTATCTCAATCCTTTCACTACAGCCTGTCAATAAGTTGATTGAGTTGACGCCGACACTCACCTGTGTGTTCAGGCACGTGTGTCCGTCCCCAGGCAATTCTTGGAATTTTCATAATTAAATTGAGTTGGCAATCCAGAGCCCATTCCTCCTGAAAGCCACCACTTTCGCTGACCAACCGCTGACCACAACAAAGTGGAACAACAAAAATAAACAATTAACAAATACAACGGGGCCACCCGTTGCTTCCGCTGCTCTTCCAACCACCGGAAAACCACCGCACCACCCACTGAAACCGCCCAAGCCACTCAATTCCCCCCGCCGAACAATGACACAATTGTGTGGATTTTCCTGCCCTTTTCCCGGGCGTTTTTTGGGGGCAATACACGATTATCGGCGCTAACTAGACAATAAAATAAGAAATTATCGGATAATTAGCTCATAAAATTAATCGGGCTTACCTTTCGCACCGTCCCTTTTGTCCTTTGTGGTTTTGTTGCTTTGTTGATTGATTTTTAACTGAATTTAAGTTTATTCAAAAGTTTTGGGGCTCCAGCCTTACGAGCCTTCCAATTTATTCTCGTTTGTTATTCACACAATTTTTGTATCTGCCAAAAAAGGGACTTTAATATTGCGCTTATCTCCGACATAAAAGTCTGGAAAAATAATTTTATTTCGGCCTTTTTGAACGTGTATTGGGGATATCTCAGCCGTGAGAATCTCGTATTTAAGCCATTTCTCGCCTTTCCCCTTTTTATGCAAATATTTCTGGTTAAGCAGAATGCGACCCTAATTTATGGGCCCAAAGGAAGGCACCCAGGGGAAAAAAAAAGTTCAAAAGGGAAAAATTTCAACATTTTCCGCGAAATTTAAAAAGAAAACACAAATATTTCCATAATTATTTCTTAAATTCATGTCCCCTGTAAAAGTTAAAGCGACCTTCGCGACCGAAAGAGAAACTTGAAGAAAAACAAAGTTGAATAATATTTTTATGCACTGAGAAGTTACAGTGCCCAGAAATAAAGAGGAACCAGGAGAGCTATCCTAGAATTCAATTATTTTAATGGACTTTTTCTTAATTCAATATTTATTTCTATTTATAAAAAAGGGGGTCTGGTTTTGCATCAAGGTATAGTTTTTGTATCTTGAGCAAGGTTATTATTATTCTTTCGTGTTATGTTTTGTATTATTTGTATATATTCCACATCCGCCGTGTGGCCTTGACAGGTGAGAACTGAGCTGAAGGATCAGCTGACGCAGCTGCACTTTGGTCCTTTCGATAACTCCAGTTTAGTATTTTCGTTTGGTATTTAAATATTCAAGGATCGCTGGCACTTTGGCACACTTTCTTCGGGTTTTCCATATTTCACTGGAGTGTTGCATATTTGATTTTGCATCCTGACACGCATGGCTCCATTTTCCGTATTTTTTCTTATTTTTTTTCGAATATTTATCCTTTTTTCACATTGCGTGCGTATATCTCACATTGGCTCATTTATTATTTACCGTTATTGCACATTGAACAACTTTTACTTTCAAATACCGCACCCGTTCGTGCGTGTGTGCGATGGCCGTGAGGGTGTGTGTGTGTGGTATATTGAGGTTGTCCTCCGAACAGGACTTTCCGCCGCTTTCCACCGTGCAAACGAACCGAACGAGACGACTGCGCTGAATACACTGAAAGCCACACGAACGGAATCGGACGGAAAAGCGAGCTCCAAAGCCAAAGCTCCCGATTTCCCCTTTCTCTCGCCGCGCGAGAGCGAGCTTTTCCGCCTAGCACAGTGGGGCCAAAGGCATTCGTCCTGCGAGCACGCTTCCAGTCGCCACTCTCTCTCTCTCTCTCGTGGAGTTGGTTTTCGAACTTCCCGAGAGTCAGTAGGAGCTCTCTTAAAAATGCCGCTCTCTTAGGTACAGCATTCTTCGACCATTTGTTGACATCCTTTAAAGAATTCAACCTCGAGGACAGCACCTTAAATTTTACTTAAAGATTACTCTATCCCTTATAAGATTTCCTGTAAAAATCAGCATTAGTTTTTGAGGAATTTGCTAATAAAAACTGTCTCTTTAGTCAGTTTAATCAGGATTTTATAATGATAAGAAGACAAACTTATTTTAATAGTGCTTTCAGATTTTAGTTTCCTTTCTGCTGATATTTTTAATTATCAAATAGTCAATTTCTTTCCACTTTATAATCAGTTTATTAAATTTAAATTTAAACCCCACGCACTGACACACACCTCTCCTAAATATAGCTTATTCAGTCCTTTAAATCTTTTAAGAGGTGGAAAACCATTCCTTAGGGAAATGTAAAATCAGTTTGAGGCAAACAGCTTCAAACTTGGATTAAGATCCTATTTTAGGAAGTATAATTTTATTCTTAGAATAACTTTTCCTTAAAATAATATAAGTTCATGGTTTATATTTAAAGATAATATTTTCTTTTCGGCAAGAGATTTCTTATAAAATTATTCAAAAATTATTCAGTTATTACTGAAAAGTAAGTAAAGTGATAAAATAATACAATTCTTTCAATCTTTAATTCATTTCCTGTACGATAAAGCAACCCTTATCCTTCTGAAAACCTGGCAAGCCTTCTGTGGAGGCTCGGTAAGGTGGGTGGCGCTCTATGAAAGGAGAGGAGCGGAGTGAGTCAGTTCAAATAGGCTGCCCCAGACACTCGGCCTGCTTAAGCACTTAGTGCACATTAAGTGCCTGGGATTTGGATTGTATGCTGGCCGACTGCCCAATCCATTCCAGGGCCGTTCTTGAGCATCCAATACTCCCGTCTTCCGTCTTCAACTGCTCCTTCGTCTGTCTGCGAAGTTAACTGACACTTACCCTTGCACTTCGGTGAAATCAAATGCATTCGTTTCGGTCTTAGGTCTTTTTATTCAAGAGGCCGGAAAAGGCTTTCCCTGCTAACTGGCATTGAGCGATTGGCATTAAACGCCGCCCTCCCATTTGAGGGGTGTGCGGAGGGTGGGGCCATAAAATAAATGCCGATAAATGCTAACTGATTTAAAAGGCAAAGAAGTTTGAGGATTATTCTACATTCGATTGAAAGGAAAAGGAACAAAAGCATTTGAGACTTGTCCTTACAAATTGGAGCCCGAAAAGAAGGAAATTTGTAACTTCTTGGCCATAAGCTGTTATGGGAAATATCTTTTTAAACATATGTTTTATTTAACGGCAAATCCCCAAGACTTCACCCGATTAAGCAGTATTTTTATTACCAGACCTAGTCCTCGCAGCCCTCTGTGCCAACTAGCACTTGTACATAAAACGAATCTTGGCCCAATCGCCTTCGGAAGGTCCCCGCACCTGGCCCATTTCCCTTTCCACGGTCTCGCCATTGATTAAAGCCCGCATTGTTGGCTTCGAGGGATCCTTGGCAAAAGCGTTCTTCGAATAGTGCATGACACTTTCGTAGTCATAGGGAATATTGAACGTTGTGGTACGATCCTGGGCCATGAACTGGGACCAGTACTTCCTCGGGATATTGTCATAGTCAATGACCACATACTCATCGCGATCGGGTCGACTTTGTTCGTGGTAGAGTCCCATCAAGTGGAGGGTTTCGTGCTGGATCACGGCCGGCATGGTGAGGCATCTCTCGTTCAAAAGGACATCGTGGGAGCCGAAGGCTATGGGCTGGTAGCCCACACGGGTGCCGCACATATTCGGCGATTTCTTGAAGGTCACATATCGTCTTCCTCCGGGCGGAGAGCCCTCGAACTCCTCGAACTGCACACATGTTTGCTCACCAAAACTCGCCATAGCCGTCCGGACATTGGCCACCTCCTGCTCGCTGTAGTCCGCCGAGATCCGATAGTATATCTTGTTACCCGGCCAGCGCTGGAGCGGCGATTGCATGGCATTGCGTGTCTTGGCCTCCGCCTGATCGTCGTCCACATGGATCTCGTTGTAGTAGTTCTCGTAGGACTCAATGCCCTCGGGAGCCACCAGGATGGGCCCCAATGCCACCAAAAAAAACGGGAGTCCCACCGCTATATACAACATTTCTGCAGCTTATGACCAATGTAGTGCCGCAAATTCCTTTTTATACTCGTTTGATTTAAATGTAGTTATCAGTTTTATTTCTGTCCCGAAAGTGATTCTTTAAATTAAGGTTTTACATACAAACATACATACAGACAATCGGAGTCAAACATATATAAATATATATAAACATTCTCCTGCGCGAACTTAAAACACTGTGCAACAAAACCACTTTGCTAGGGCTCTGTGTACTTTTTATTAAATAAAATACTTAATCTTTTTCTAGATATTCGCTAAGCTCTGAATATGGAAGCTGGCAAAAGCTTGAGGTATTGTCGGTAAAACTGATAGTTTAGTTTGTCAAACCAGATTTTAAACCAAGGACTCTTTTATAGGAAATTTATAACTAACACTACATTTTTGTTTCCACATTTTTGTAAGCTGGAAAGTCAAAAGCACATTTTGTTGCACAGTGTTGTTGGCCAAACACACACGTTTTGGATTAAAGCCTGCTCTTCATGCCGAGTTCCCAGTTAGCCAAATTCGACTTTATCCACTCGCCTAAGCCTATGTGGCTAAGGTTGCAGTTTCAGCATTTGCATTCCTTTACATAGATAGACAATAATTAGACGCTTGCATTGGGTGTATTGTCGAACTGCATTTCATTACACTTTGTTGGCTAGAAAAGGTGCTAATGACTTGGTTTTGCTGCATTAATTTCAGTACCCATCTCAGATTTTTTTATACTCCTGTGATTAATGAATATTCAGCTGTTCTAGAGCTAAAGTAGGTGAGTTGAAGTCTTCTAATTTACTAATAAATCCTTGAGGAGTAGATGTCAATGCAAAACCACACTAATATTCGGGATTTAGTCTAGGAGAAAGTCGATTCCTCAACTTGAGAAAGCCATATTATGCATTTTAACTAAAGTTGTTATTTTTCTAGATTCCGGTGTCCTTAAATTTGTTCTTGGAATAATTTTCAAACCAATTTATTAAGCCTTTTCCTTTTCTATACAATTGTTCAGCTCTTGAATCAAGTTCTCCAAAACTGTACACTTTTTCTAGCCATCAGTGTAATTCTTGAAATAATTCAAAGCTTTTTTACAAAAATATCCACGCTTTTAAGGAGTTTCACTATTGGGTTCTTGAGGTTAGTGGCTCCACGTAAAACCAATGGGTTCGATTTTGTTAATTACAGTTTGTATATTTCCAAAACTTAGTTTTCTCGTTTATAAACAAAACGCATCACGTATGTGTGTGTGTGAGTCGTGGTTGGTGGCCGGTAGTTACGCTTGTGTTTTTAGTTATTTTTGGTTTTCCTCGGCTTGGGCGTGGTCGCTGCAGCTTTGAGGAGTCGCCGGCATTGTGGACCGGATAATTAAAATTAAGCTGCTCAATCACGCCCAGGCTTATGGTCATTTATATATATTACATGTACATTCAGTATTATTTTTAATCATAATTCATATAAAATAGCAAAATAGCAAGAACACATAATTACAAAAACAAAGTTTGCAACACATTTTGCAAAGCAAAAATTCAAAGACAGTTAGTTATCTCTTCTAGAAATTTTCATTGCATCATTTCATCGATTGTTGCCTGATTTGCTTCCTTTTAGTGGCTTTTGTTTTGTTATCGTTGTCAATGGTTTGACGCTCGTCGTCGTTTTTGTCGGCCTGATCCGTCCGTCCGTCGATTCAGGCACTTCGCTTGCTAACATCACAAATCAGTTTCCAGTCCGTTTCCACTTTCATTCAGCATTGTTTCGAACTCTCTCTCCATCTCTAAATATACAGTATGTAGACGGTAGTCGTTAGTAGTAGTTTAGGATTATTTAATGGATGGCGGGCGGGCAGGCGGGCAGGCGGTCGATCGATTGCTCCAGCGAGTGATCGAGTGAGCGATTGAGTGAATTGAGTGCTTGACTCTCGTCTAGTCCTCGGTCCCGACCCTGGCCTCTAGTGCAGCTCGATGAACTCGTACAGGGTGGCTGGCACGGTTCCCTCATAGCGGATTTCATGCTTTTTGATCGTCCTTGCTGCCAGGCACGCCAGCGTCGTATACTTCATTGGATCGATGACCTTATGCATCGGCGTGGGGGCCAGCAAGCTCTCAAATGTCTCCCCAGCATGGTTTTTGGTGTCCTAGAAATGGGGGCAATATTTTAGTATGCATTTTGGTTCTTTTAGCTGATCAAATATGGTACTGTATACTCACCAAATGCGCTCCGCCTTCGAGCAGAATGTGGGAGAGGGGCTCCACATAGGGCTGCATGGTGGCCAGGTGCAAGGGCGTGTTGCCCGCATCATCGATGGCATTCGGATCTGCCCCGACCTCTAGGAGGGCCTTCGCCAGCGTTACTGAGGGGAACTGGCAGGAGGGATAGCGGCCGGCCAGCGTGCCCTCCCGGTAGCAGGCGTAGTGCAGGGCGGTCCTATCGAACCGAACACGCACCTTCAAGCGGTTCAGGCGGTAAAGGGCTCCCATCACCTGGCGACGCATCTCCGGGGTCAGGGTCTCGGTGTCCAGCAGCGAGCTTAGCAGACAGCCTATGTGAATGGCACTTATCATGGTGCGACTCAGGGCATTCGGATCGTGATTGCAATCGTGCTGATGCGCCGAGAGCAGCGTCGTCGAGGAGGAGGATGATGCTGAGGAGGAAGAGGATGCCGAACAGGATGGCGACTTGTCAGCGGTCGGCAGCTGCTTCTGCGGTTGCTGCTGGTCCTTCTGCTGCTCCAGCGTAAAGGCCTGACCCCGCTCCACCTCCTTGACTGCCTTGTAGAAGATCGTCAGCATACCGTCCGCCTCGATTGGCGGAACGACTCGACCCCTTGGCAGCAGGCGTCCGGCCTCGACCAGCATAAAGCTGAAGAGCTCGGCGAAGGACAGCAGCGAGGATTGCGTCATGGGACTGAGCGGCTGGAGAATCTTCTGCTGCATGGTCAGGGCGTATGACCAGAGCTCGATGCAGCGGTCAAAGCGTCCAGCATCCGCATAGTGGGCACCCCTAGAAAAATTAATAAGATTAGTCTGTAAATCTCTGTTGCAAGTCGTGACCAGCCCACCTGAAACGGATGTAGTAGCTGGTGTCCGGATGCGTGGGTCCCAGGATGCGCTGCCTTATGACGAGTGCCTGCATCCGCATCTCGTCCGGATCGAGGACCATTTCCTCCAGCTCCTCCACGCTGGTCACCTCGCAAACCATCTCGTACGCTGGCACTGCCTCCTGCACCTTCTTCACCAGCGGCGGCTCCACAGCCCGTTCCTCGAGTGCTCGACGCCACAGGGTCAGCGCCGCAGCCATGTCCCGCTTCCTGTCCACATACGTGGCTCCCAGCAGCTCCAGAGCATGAATCCTCGACTCCCTGCTCACACAGGGCAGCGTGATCAGGTGCTCCACAATGGGCATGTGACCGGTGACACTGGCCGCCAGCAGCGGAGTCATTCCGTAGTAGTCCACGTCCATGGTGGCCCCGTGCTTAAGCAGCAGCTGCAGGATTTGTAGGGAGCCCGATTCCGCGCAGTCGTGCAGCGCCGTGTTTCCTTTCACGCTGCAGCGGTTGACGTCCGCGTTCAGGGAGAGCAGATACTGGGCGATGCGGAAGTGGCCCTTGTAGCAGGCGATCATGAGACAGGTGTGGCCGTGTCGGTTCGCCACCTCAAAGTCTGCAAGAGATCAGGTTATTATGGGCGATACATAAGATGTTTCTTTGATCTGGTTACCCGCTCCATGGTGCACCAGGTACTTGACGATCTCGTAATGTCCGTCGAAGCAGGCGGCCCTCAGCGGCGTGGAATTTGTCCTGGTGGTGCTGTTGACATTCGCCCCCCGGCGGACGAGCATCTTGACGATGCCCAAGTGGCCGGCGGCCGCTGCGCACCACAGCGGTGGGGCATCCTCGATGGGCTCGCCGTCGAAGCTGACGGATCCCACCTGCTCCACGTTGGCCCGACACTTTGTCAATAGATATTCTACAATGTCATAATGTCCGTTGCGGCATGAGATGACCAACGGGGTGGCTCCGTTCACTTTTGCCGAGATCAGGCTGCCCACTTCGCTGGCACTTTTGTTGTACAGTGTGGCCTGCAAGCGGAAGCGAGGGGAATCTGGGTTAATTTGATAAGCCAAATGGAGCTATACTTAATAATCCTTATCTGTAAATTCATTCATTGTCTCAGGGGAAAAGCACAAAAAATTACACTTATATATATTGTTGCTTCTAGAGAAAACATTCGAATTATGTGGATTAGCATTTCTTCTAACTGCATGCAGATAAGAGATTTCTCAGGATTATAAGCATAATAGTTATTAAAAGATGTATTTTTATTAACATTTTGAGCTTTTACGTAATTTAGAGAGTATATTTATGCAGAATATAAAACCTTTTGAAGGCGTTTCTTCTGAACATATGAGCTGTGATTGGGGCTTTCCAATTAATGTGATTCATTTTCAAAAAAACATTCTCAGTTCGATTCTGAATTTCCGCTACCAACTGTCATTTGCTGATTGTTCCGTCATCGGAATATATATAATATTTAATCAATTTTATAGAACCCTATCGCTGCATTATCAATGGCTCTACATTTCTATGTGCAATTCTCTCCCCTTGATAGAAATCTTAAACACATAACAGTTCCAATTAGATTCTTTTTTATTTAATCAATGCGAAAAATAATAATTTCTAATTGCTTCCAACAAAGTGGTGACGAACAAAGCGAGCCGAGAGAGCGAAAAACTCAGGCCACCTGAATAAGAGATAACAATTGGGGCGGGGAGGCACAGGCGGAGATAAAGCACGAACAGGAGAGAATCGGAGAGATATATTGCCAGCAATCAGCTGCGAAATACGCAAGGCATGCCTCTCAGTTGTCTAGCAAGCTAATAATTTGTGTTTTTTCATAGTTGCCCCTCCGCCCCTCGCTGACGATATGAAATTGAAATTCATTTATGTCAAACGTGTCTCATTTCTGCCTTATGCTAATTATGTTGTTTCGCAGCGCGTGCAAGGGGGGTGGTGAGGCAGGGTACGTGTGCCGCGGGGCTGGTCGCCAGATTGGCTACAGAGAATAGATTAAAGCCACAAAGGAATCAACAACAAAAACAATTTACATATAATTTTTCTTTATATTATAAAATCTTTTCCATATTCATACACAGAAACTATAAATGTTGTACAGTTTTTAAAATGTATACAATACTTTTTATTAAAAAATATATATATTTAAAAAATTATAAACACTTTAAGAGGCTTTATAGGGACTAGTTACCAATATTAAGCTAAGTTTTTTTTTATAAATACCGATTTAATGACCCAAAAATTCGAATACTTGAGGTCTTCTGGAGAGCATATTATGGCCAAAAATGAAATGATAGCCAAATGCCGTTTATTTTCTGATTTGTCGTTAAAATCTTAATTATTTAAAACCAAAATACTTAAGAAAAATTAGAAAAAAAATTTGGCCGGTTTTTCAAAATTTTATAAGGGGTTACATCATTAAAATTGTCAAAAATTGATAAAAAATTTATTTTCTTAAATTCCTAAACTTAATAGGCAGATTAATTAACCATCTAAAAACTACCACAGAAAAGCTTTCCGAATTGAAATTAAGGCTGTTTTGGCTTAGTTATGGTTATTTTTATGTCTGTCTCGCCCAAAAATTAGGGTATTAAAATGTCGACTCCAAAAGGCGAATATTTGAGGGCTTCTTGAGAGCATAGTTTGGCCAAAAATGAAATGATAGCCAAATGCCGTATATCTTCCGATTCGCCATTAAAATCTTAATTTTTTGACAATAAAAAATTTAAATAAATTGAAAATAAAATTTTTGCCAATTTTTCAAAATTTTATAAGGGGTTACATCATTAAAATTGTCAAAAATTGACAAAAAAATTATTTCTCTAAATTTGTAAACTCTATATGCAGTTTAATTAACCAAATAAAAACTAACACAGAAAAGCTTTCCGAATTGAAATTAAGGCTGTTTTGGCTGAGTAATGGTTATTTTTAAAACGGCTTTTTTCAAAAAATTTGTGTATTAAAATGTCGACTCAAAAATGCGAATATTTGATGTCTTCTGGAGAGCATATTATGGCCATCAATGATATGATAGCCAAATGTCGTATATCTTTCGATTCGCCGTTAAAACCTTAATTATTTAAAACCAAAATACTTAAGAAAAATTAGAAAAAAAAATTGGCCGATTTTTCAAAATTTTATAAGGGGTTACATCATTAAAATTGTCAAAAATTGGCAAAAAATTTATTTCTCTAAATTTTGAAACTCAATATGCAGTTTAATTAACCAAATAAAAACTAACACAGAAAAGCTTTCCGAAATGAAATAAAGGCTGTTTTGGCTGAGTTATTGTTATTTTTAAAACGGATTTTTTTTTTAAATTTGGGTATTAAAATGTCTACTCAAAAATGCGAATATTTTATGTCTTCTGAAGAGCATATTATGGCCACCAATGATATGATAGCCAAATGTCGTATATCTTTCGATTCGCCATTAAAATCTTAATTATTTAAAAATAAAATTCTTTAAAATTATTAGAAAAAAATTTTGACCGATTTTTCAAAATTTTATAAGGTTACATCATTAAAATTGTCAAAAATTGGCCAAAAATATATTTATTTAAATTTCTAAATTCGATATGCAGATTAATAAACCTAATAGAAACTAACTCAGAACTGGTTTCCGAATTGAATTTAAGGCTGTTTTGGCTGAGTTGTGGTTATTTTTAAATCGGATTTTTTAAAAAATTTGGATATAATAATATCGATTTATTTTTTGATAATAGTTCCTATATTTTTTATCATTTTCTTTTACCATACATATTATATAATAATATATATATTCTAATAATATACTATATAAATTATAATTTAATAATTATTTTATATATAAGCATCTAAAGAGTTAAGCATAATGCCAAAAAACTCTATGTGTTTTCTCAATGCCACTTTCTTAACTCAGTATAAATAATAGTCTAAGTCACGTTTTACTTTTTCCTGTGTAAAACTTTCCGATATATGCATAATCTTCAAGGAAATAAGGCATATGAGGAGAAAACCTTGGCTAGAGGCAGATCAACTCGCTGAGACAATAACATTGTCGACTTATCAAACTCAATTAGAGCATTCGTCAATACATGTGTGTGTCACCTGAGGCAGCTAAGAATCAATAGTAGAAAGACCCCTCCTAGCCACCGCCCCTGACTGCTAAGAACCAGAAGTGAGATAAACGCAAAAGGGAGAAGCAGAAATAAAAGATGCCAGCCAAAAAATGTGGGGGGGTTTGGGGGACACAAAAGACCTTGTGAATGCCGCACGGCTTTTTCGCCACAGTCTCACCAGCTAAGTTCGACAATCTTTAACACAACAAAAGATTATAACACAAAATTATATCTTTCTTAAGTCTCACAAATTGCGCAATTCTACGAATTTTTATTTATTAAATATTATAAAGGCAAGCACATTAATCAAAATTAATGTTCTTATAATTTAAATATTATTTCGTGAGCTTTAAAAATTA
Organism: Drosophila pectinifera; assembly: GCA_008042775.1. Classification (NCBI taxonomy): domain Eukaryota; kingdom Metazoa; phylum Arthropoda; class Insecta; order Diptera; family Drosophilidae; genus Drosophila; species Drosophila pectinifera. Next base: position 38,149 of record VNKC01004204.1, on the reverse strand, counting down.
AATAATTAAAAGAAAAGAAGTTTTAATATTGAATTTATGGTTTTTAATTCTCCTAAATTAAATAAATAGTTTGTTTATCATATGAAAAATATAATTTAGTTGCATATTTTAGATTATAACACAAAATTATATCTTTCTTAAGTCCACAAATTGCGCAATTCTACGAATTTTCATTTATTAAATATTATAAAGGCAAGCACATTAGTCAAAATAAATGTTATTATAATTTAAACAATAATTCGTGAGCTTTAAAAATTAAATAATTAAAAGAAAAGAAGTTTTCCTTTTCAATTTATGGTTTTTAATTTTCCTAAATTAAATAAATAGTTTGTTTATCATATGAAAAATAGAATTTAGTTGCATTTGTTACATATTATATATTTTTATAATATTACAAATTGTATTTTGTATTACTTGCGCGTGATTCAAACTCTTATCTTTAGGTACATTCCATAATTATTATTATTTAACCCAATTAAGTTTGACTGTATTGTTATTATACATTTGATGTCTCTCTGTCTGGCCGTGCTCTTATTCGTTTTTATTTATGCCATTTAAGAGAAGGCTTTCTAGATTGCTTCCTACTTTCGGCGAAGAGAATTTCCTTTTGGCCATTAGCTTTGTCTCGATATTATTGCTTTCGTCACCCGACGGCAAAAATCTTTGCCTTAACCCCTTAGGCCCACACCGCCCCGCCAATCAGCGCTTCGTGCGCGTGACAAGAAGAAAAAATAGCATTAAAGCCAAAACAAAAGAAAGCAGTCAGAATAAAATTAAGCGAAAACATTTTTGGCAAGACTATTAAGCAGAAAAATCGAATTTTTTTCGAAAACACCTATTATTGAGCTATATTCGCGGCGCAACAACAAGTGCAATGCGCAAGCGGATCGAACAATGAAAATTACGCATTAATTTTGCGAAAGCAAAAGCACGAAATATGTTTACAGCCCCATTCCACCTTATTGACTGCTGAACTTTTCGCTTCGAGCCCCGAGGCGAAATTGATCATCAGCAGCTGTTCCCCCTTTTCCGGCTTGCTATCCCCATTCATTATGATTTTTATTTTGCGATTTGACAGCTATGAATCAGCTGGATGTAAGTGTATTACTAATATTTAAGTCATCGAATAACGGAAAAAACATCTGTCAAGTAAATTACATGTTTTGTAGCAATGAAATAATAAATAAGGATTTTGTCAGACTCTTTAAAAAGGGTTTAAAATGTGGGATTTTCAGCAAAACTCATTCCACTGTACATTTAAAATTAGTATTTGCCTTTTTAGAATAAAAAAAATCTGCATTAATCAAGGTTTACAAACTAAAGCTATAATTTATTTGCAATTTCAAAGCCCGTAAGCGACTTTATTACTGCCTATTTTGACACCATAAAACCCCACTATAATTATAGTACTTAAGGTGATAAATTGAATTGCATTATCTTAGCCCAGTGCCATATGGGCATTACTCAGTTCTCTGTGCAGTTCCCGGCATCTTTCGCTCTTTTGGCCATCATTTAACCTTGTTACTCAGGCCCGAAGCCGAAAAAGCTTTAAACGAAATGAAAAGTCAATCTGACAATGGGGAAGGGGCTGTCCGTGTGGCACAGAAAGCAAGCGGCACGTGAATTGTGGGCGGAACTGAAGGGGTGGGGCGTGGCAGGGGTATGCGAGGGCCAGGGAGGCGGAAGGGAGGCAGCGGATGTGCCGGCGGCGGCGGAAAATCAATCAATTGTGCTCAGGTCTCTCGGCATTATGCTATAATAGATGTGACCCCGCCGATATTGGTTCAGTGGCCTCAAAAAAGTATGGAATTCAATCAAGAAATTGAGTCTAATTATGGGAAATTTATCATTTGCTAAACGTTTCCTAATTTAATTATGCTAAGTAGGTAAAGGCTGCTGAGGAATAATAAGTAACAGTGGGAAAGTCCCAAAGTGATGCCCAGATGGAAATTAAGAGGGGATGGCCTGACTTTGTATGCTTATTAATAAAATGATAATTAAAAGCAAATAAAAAGTAAGTAGCCAAGCCATTAAGTCCCTGCCATATTTGCTATGCAAACTGTGTGTACTTAATGCATTTTATACTCCATCAATACCCACAGACATTTTCAGCAGTCAAGCAGTCTTCTAATATTTATTTTAGTCATAAACCAGAAACATGTTGTATGTTCTGACACTTGGATGCATTTCTATTCAGACTAGATTTATTTTGCGTAAACATTACTTATAGCTGAGAATATTTACACTAGCCTTTCTACTTCTACAAATATTGTCAAAATCTACGGAACCGCAAAAGCGCATTTTCCCCATAAATTCTTGTTTATCTTTTCCGTAATTTTAAGAAATCCACCCAGCAGACACACTCACAGGAAATCCCCGAAATCGGTAAAGATCCCCGCAGAGAATATGAATATTTAAACACAAGTTGCTAAGAGAAATTCAGCAGCTAGTCAGTTAATTTATTTTCACAATTCCTATATTTCACCTTGCTCCAAAAGCCAGCCAGAATGGCAAAAAATGAGAAATTTCACTTCCACAAAAAGAGGAAATAAATTTCTTTTTAATTTGCTGTCTGTTCCTAGGTTGTTTGGCAAATTGGGGAAATGTGAAAACAACAATTGTAACAACAGCGGCGATAAACAACGATTTTCCAAGGTAATTGTTTTTGTTTTTCCAACATTTCACATATTTGTTCTCGAAATTTGAAAAGGAGAGTGGAAACACCTTGAACACATTATTACCGCTATGCTATGCACAAATGTCAAGCCAAAACGGCCTAAACACAGCTATTAAATTAAGGCAGCCGCACGAAATTGTCCGTTTCCGTGTAATAAACATACAACAACTCTCCATTGTTGTATTTGTTGTTTTAGCCACTGGAGTTGGCTTTGTGTGGGAATTGTTAGTTGGCCGTTTCGCTTTGTGATCAATTTTCAGCTTTGACCGATTTGAATATCTCCCCGACGCACTGCTAAAACTTTATACTAGTTTTAAATAAATCAAAATTAGTGTACAATTTATAGGGGATATACTTTTGATTTTATTTAAATAATTTTGGTAGAATACTATGAAATATTCTTACAACAGAACTGATAAATATATATTCTAGGAGAGAATCACAAAGCTAAAATCTATAAAAAATTTATACTTACACTTCACTATTTTAAGAGCAATTTACCATATTCTTTTTAGTTTTCAATTAAATAAAATGGCAAATTTCTTTGAGTGTCTTGTGCCACTCGTACCGCACACGCATAATTTATTATAATTTTGACATTGAACGAGTTCAATGTCGATGATATGCAAGTAGACAACGCTCGAGAGCCCCAAGTTCAGCCGACTTTAGTCTTGGTCATCCAACTCCGATATAATTCAATTTGGGATGCCGTTCGACCGATCGACCATTCAACTGAACACTGACCATGTGCGGTGCGAAATCCGGGGTCCGACGGCGGGGACCGGGGCTGGCTATTCAAATGAGTCAAGCCGCGTCTGGCTCAAATTATTTGGTTTATTTGTTAGCATAGCCACAGCCGCGGCTGTGCAGCCGGCTCAAGGGTGACAGAAGCCGGAGCTAGGGGCCATAAACCGGCAGAGTTGGCCCTAACAGAAGCCCAGGAAAAAGTCTACAAATTTAAGAAGACCAATCACTTCACTGGGCATAATATAGGGTACATTATATACACATATTTATCGAGATGTGACTATTTAATTCCGAAGTAAATGATACTGTACTATTTATTAAGCAATTATCACTTTTTATAGCAGCTTGAGAGGGGAAAAAGAAAGCCTGAAAAAATATACATAGCATGCAAATATCATAAAACTACTTTCACTATTGCTACTTTAAAATAGGTATACAAAAAAAAGGTGAATATTGTTTACAGAGTATTTATAGATGTACATATATTTTTTAATTAATCCATTGTATGAGCCGAATCGATATGCCTTTTCTGTCAGTGCAGCAGCACTGACTGCGCAGACGCAGCATCTCAGTCGAATTTTGAGGTCAACGGTGCTTTTAACGGCGCATCTCTGAGGTGAGACTATCTAAACTGGTTCAATGAAAGGGTTCGCATTAGAGCCGCGCCGTCAGTGTCAAGGTCAAGGCTGTTTGAATGCCGTTTGGTGCTGCTTTTGGCCACATGGAAAAATACTAATCCATTAAATGAAGCGTGGAAAATTTAAGCAATACAGAATACAATACAAAATCTAGCTGCCATCAGTACAGACGCACTCGTATATCGAAGGGGCTATTTTTGTTTAGTTTTTGCGGGAGATAAGAGTCTTAGGGGAGCTCCCATAGCGCCGCGCAAGCATATATAGCGATAGTAAATGGGATTGAATTCGGGAGATAAGACAACTTCTACACAGCAACAACTCTTTTTAGCTTTGACGTCGGCTTCCTTCTTATTTCCCTTGGATTTATAATTATATTTCACGAATACTTTACGAGTCCCACACGACTTCTGCCTCCGTTTGTTGTTTTAGTTAATCGAGCAATGAACTTGAGATCTTGGATCGTAGAACAAAGTAAGAGAGCAAACAAAAAAGAACAAATAAAAGGGGGTCAGGAACATGGATAACCCTACTGAATCTATATTTAAATACAGAATAAAATGGAGAAAGTATTCCCCTTTACAAAGTATACAACATAATAGTCACAATTTTCTCATTAATTAACTAGAATAAATCCTTAACGAACATTGCTTGCTTCCCCTTTGTCTTCTGATCTCCTTGTAGAGTCTGTTGGCATCGTAAATAGTTGAGATGGGCGATAAAAATGCACTGAACGAAAAATAATTGCCCAGTAGTGCGGCCGTGGCTCTAGGCTACTCATTTATAGTCATGGTTAATTACTCGGGTTGTTAAACCTACAATCCGGATGTCACCTTCACGAAATTATTATTATAGCTATTTGAATGATTATTTTTCTTTATTTAGTGACTCGCTGTGTTTGGCCAAAAGAGGTCACCGAATTTTACGACAGCTAAAACAGCTGGCGGTCTGCATTGCTGTGAGTACTTCCTATTAGACAGTTCGAGAATTCAGTCTGAATTTGTTTTACAAACTTTACTACCTCCAGTCGCGAGTAGTTTATTTACCTGAGCAATTGCTAAGCTTCTGTTACGAATAAATTACCTTTCGAATGTTCTCTAGTTGTTGAAAGCTTCAAATAACGAGCCGAGCTGTGGTGCAACAACTGTTTCAGCCGAAAATCTATTAAGAAAAAATCCGCTGAGAGCCGGCCAAATGTTTAGCTTCATTAAGAGGTTCTGCTGGGGTATTTGGCAACTTGTTTTAGCACTTCCTAGCTCCGAGTTTCACTCCATATAGCGATTGCATAATTCCCCAAAAGCTCGCCAAAAGTTGCGAAACTATTCTATGCGATTGCCCGGCAAATATGGTCAGACGGGTCGAAACGGTTTCTCGATTGCCACACAATCAATGCAGGAATTCTATATTTTTTGTGGACTTTTCACAGTGCAGAGACCAAAACAAAGCGCCTCAAATTAAATTCAAGGGTGGCGGGGGCATAAATGGACTTCAGGAATCTCCAAAGGCAAACAAAACGCTTGCAGATAAAGCCAATGAACGCTATCATTATGTACATATAAACACAGAACACGCACCGCGTCCAAACTGGGTTTGTATCTATATCTATGTGGATGTCTCGCTCTTCGGCTTCAATTGTTTCGTTATCTTTGTTGCTGTTAATTGCCCTTCCTCGTTCGTTGGCTTCCTCCCGTGGCTACAGAGGCTTGGGCTCTATATCTCTTGCTATATGTACAAAATCAAGCACACAGCAGCGGCCAAGGCGTTAGGAAACTGTTAGCAAAATAATACATTGTGAAAAGATTACTTTCCCTACTATTTCGTATCGGGGTAACATTTTTCAAGAATTTTATACAGTTTTTTTTTTCTTGATGGTATTTCTAGCTTTGAGAAAAATGTGGGAATTTTTATTTCCCTGGTTTTAGCTATATATATAAGGTAAATATAAATAATTTGATTATATACATTTAACAAATGTATCAAAAAATATAAAAAATATAAATATAAATATAAATGTATAAAATAAAGGGGAAGTATTTTATTTGATTTTTTAAAAGGATATGGGAATGTCCCACTATCGAGAACACACATTAGTACAATTTCTGACTAGAAAAGTAACTTAAAAATTAATTTTTTCTGTTTTAATTATATTTTTACGCAGTTATATTAATACTTTATGAAAGTAAAAGCAGATGTAGTTCTCGGCCATATGTAAGGAAAAGCTAAACTCAGCTGTCACCAATATAAACACCAAAACAAACGCCTTATATTATTACAATTTAAATATTTGTTTTGTATTATTATTATTATTTTGGCTGATGTTGAAGTATTCGGTGCCTTCCCTGGGAGATGCCAGAGTATGAATCATTGTGGTAGCTATTACTTTGAGCGCAGTTGTTAACGTCTTGTTGATGTGGGTAAATATTCTCGACTCACTGAGACCAGTGGCCACAGAGCCAGCGAATGACAAAGACCACAGCGACGTCCACAGCCACATTCACATTCACGGAGAATTGAAGTCAAAGTAAACCAGCCAGATTGGCTCTGACCTTACACACACCATTGAAAACTAATAATCAAAAAGCAGTTAAATGGCAAGAGCCAGTAGAAAAACACAAGATAAAAGTAAAAACAAAAACAAGGAGAAGCGGGTCCCCGGCTCAAACTCAAACAAAATCGAAGTAAAAAATAAATACATTAAAAAATGCAGAAAAACATTTTTGCATTTTGAGGTTACTCCAACAATCCTCTAGCGGCTGACGACTAAATTGCAAGCCACAAGAATCAACCTCAACCCCAAAAAAAAACCGAAACAGCTGTTGGCCAACTCAAAATTCACTGTTTGGCTTTTTGGTTTTTGCATAAGGCCCAAAGAAACACAAGAAAGAAGCGAAGAGCGAAGAGCGAACAGCGAACGGAGCATGAGAAAAACCAATAACTAAATGTACATCGAATTATCTTTAATGTTATGTCTTGGCAAATGTTTTGAAAACGCTCGAGAAACGCTGCCTGATTGAAGTGTGTTTCTTGAACTGAAATGGTCTTTCGAGTTTAGCTTTGCGTGTAATTAAAATCATCAAGAGTTGCTTCCCGTACAAATTTAATGAGTCTTAAGTGGGAATAATGAATCAGTTTTGGTTAATTGCTAATTGTTACAAGGTAAATCAATAATAACACATTTTAAAGAAACGAATGTATGAAGTACTTCAAGCTTAACAGGCCAGCTCTTGCCCCTAGTAGATAATTAAATAAGTTAAGTTTTTATATAAACAGGAAAATAATTAGAAGGGATTAAATGTATTTGTTAGACACACTTGTTTTTTTGTTTGAAATACTGGTTAGCTGACAGGTAGCTGGAATTTCATCCCAACAAAAATTGTATACTACCCGTTGTTCTCTTTAACAGTCAGATAAAGAATCAAGATCATTGAACCCAGGAAACCTAAGGTTAACCGTGATTAATTTCATTTAAACCAGTTATTTGTCGTTGAACCTTAGATAAGTACATGTTTAACAGCTTTTCTAGGGGTTAAAAGTTGATCAGCTCCATGAAGTGAATAATATTGAATATTCATTGTGAAAGCTTATGAATTGAGAATTTTTAAAACAAAGTAAAGTAAAGCCTGCGGTTTAAAGTGTAATATTTATACAATAATTATTATATAATAATATAATAATATAAATGTTCTGACGATAATCGATGTTACTTAAAGAAAATGCACACAAAATATATATTTATTTTCTGAAAACCCGATTTATCTCTATTTATCGTACTTTCCCTCTGTGGTATTGGTAGAACAAAAGTTTAAATTTTTACCTGCCTGGCCAGACAAAGTTGCCACAAAGTTTCTATTGAGTTATCAGAGATCGGAGTTGGTCCAGTTCCCCGGATACACCCGCAAGACCATCAATCACTCGATCTGGCCCCATATCACGTAGCGCAGAGACGGAGACGAAGCGAAGTGGGGAAACACTGCGAGGAAGAAGCAGTGGAAACGGAGGAAGAACGCAGAAGTATTTCGTTGTGTGTACTCAACTTTAAGTGGCACTTCAACTTCTTCGGCTTCGTGTACAGCGTCCAACTCTGCGGTAAGGTGTTTTCTGTTTTCTGTTTTCTGTCTTCAGTTCAGCAGTTCTGTGTGCTGTGTTTTTGTTGGTTTCTGCTGCTCATTTTTGAGGAGGCACCGAGGTGACGAGGGGGTTTTTCTCTTATTTTTGGAACAAACATAAACAACGGCGAGCCAGAAAAACCAGTTCTATGAGGCGAAGGCTAGAATATGTTGCACGTCGAACCGCCGAGCAGGTTGCCTTGCTCCCTCTAGCATTTGGAGCATTGAGTGCAGCAGCCCATACACAAAAAAGCTATTTCGGGGAGCTCTTACTTAGGTACATATATATTATTTATTTATATTTACTTATCCCATTTGTAGGGGGTCAGGCACTGGGCCGCCACCGAAAACTCACACCCCTTAAATGACACATTTCCAGGGTCGAGCCCCGTGTAAGTCAGGAAGTTGGCTGAAACCAAGCCAGCAATACCGAGAATGGAGAACGAACAGGAATTTCCTGCTCGGCGGTGCAGTCAGCAAAAAACCAGAGCTCTCAATGAGACTTAAAAGCTTAAATTTTATATGGCATATTAAGTTATTAATAAAGATTGGGCAAATTATGTCCAATTTTATCAATCAAGTTTATCAATCTATAATAAATTGTACCCCTGAGCAATCTTCTTATCTAATTTGAAGTACTCTTCAAGTTCAAGTTCGAGTTCGAGTTTTATGATTTGTATTCTGCCCGTAGATAAGTTTTAAGAGGTCTGGTTTTCAAACATATGCATTCGCATATAAACTAGTTTCATTATTAATTTAATTCCGGGTGTTCAGCATGAAAAATATAATAAATATATTATACCGGCTGTCTCTGGCAATTTATTTCTCTCCGTGCTGGGCGTCGAGCCTTCCAAATTGGTGTGATTGAACGCTTTCAAGGATAATTGTCAACAGCAGAGCGACGCCGAAGGAAGCCGGGCTGAGCAGCGAGAGACAAAAGCCAAGCATAATGGCTCTTTGTTCCCAGCGATCGGCATAATAATCACTTTAATAAGCAAAGTGCGTTCGCTTGTAGGCGTTTCTGGGGGCAGAATCGGAAGGGAGAAGGGGAGAAGGGGAGCAGGGGAGAAGGGGAGCAGGGGAGCAAGAGAGAAAGAGAGGGTTGTATGGGGCGAGTGGCTCGGCAAGTGACAATCGCGGAAGTGAGCTCCCGCTGGTGCCGCTGCTGCTGACGACGTGATTTCAGCTGTTAATATTCGCTGGCGGTTATTAACGTGTTCCACGACACAACGTGGCCCCAGGCCAGAAACAACAATCAAATAAAATGTTAAAAATACTTGCTACGCATTTGGAGCACTCATCGGTAACAGAAACAACAAATAAAAGCACAATAATAACAAAAAGCGAGCTGCAGAACTGATAAGATAAAGCCCCAAAGGAAATGAATCAAGCGTAGTGGAAAATGTGAAAAGCAAAGTACAGAAAGCAAATGCTTTGGGAAAAGTTGTCTAATTAGCTTAAAGCATTTTCCAGGCTCTTACCAGAAATAATAATGTTTTAAGAACTTTTATGTCACAAAATGTTTGTTTTTGCCTGGTTCTAAAGCCTTAGAGGTAACTACAAACTTATTTAATTTGTATTTGTTGATATCTTTAACAGATAATACCTCTATAAGATAGAAAGACACTCCATTGATTGATATATTCTACGTGCAATATTAGGCATAGTTCCTAGGTTATTTAAAAGACTTTTAACTGTTTAAAATTGCTCGAAAGCAATAACTTAGTTAACTGGATTTGTATGATTTTAAAATATATTATAGGAGGAACTATAATGAACACTTAAAGCAGGAAAAGCTGTTTCAGATCAGATAAAATCCTAGTTGCCAACTTTCTTTGTTAAATTCTAAAGATTTCTTATTACAAATTATTTTTATTTGGACTTAAAGCATATACCCTGTCAGAAATTAGTTCTTTCCAATGACGAATTACTTGAGCTATTTGAAAAATGTTCTGGGCAGCACCTTTTCATACTACATTGTTCTTAATTTTAATATTTTTCAAATATAATTTTTACAGCTCATTTGCAATTCACCTGAACGAACCAATTTCCATTTCACGTTTAATTTCTGAAAATGCCAGGCACGAGCGCACACACAAACAATGGCTTAGCTAAACTTAGAATCAAACACACACACTAATAAGCGGTTACACAACCGTACTAAATAATAAACACCCACCAAGTGCGGCACAACAAAAAAGATGAAAAAATATAAAACAATAACTAAAGTGGGGGCCAAGGCGGAGCTGGCGTCAATGCAACAGCGCCAATTGCAGCCAGGTTGTGTTTCTACTTAGTTTGCCAATGCCAAGCCGCCTCTGTGTGGCTGCCAGGCCCCAAAGCTTGGCCCAAACCTAAGAACTTTGTTATGCAAAGAGCGTGCATTTGCAGGCAAAAGTTTCGCATCCGAAACGCCCACACACTTAAGTTCTTGTTAATGTTTGACTGAAAGCAAGGCAATTAGCGGGTTTTTGCAAACAAACAAAAAAAATACTAAACATTAGGTTAAATAAAAAAAGTTTTAATTAAGTATGTCTTAGGTACCATACATTTAAAATTTCCTTTAATTTATATTTCTTAATATCATTTGTTTGGAAAAAAATTCAATACAAGTTTACAAAGGGAATACAACATTTTCAAGTATGGAATTTATTGGAATTTTTTTCCATTCCATTTACTAGTTTTTCAGGCTAGGGCAAATCGTGCTTTTTATAGAAATTTTAAATAATATTTTAATAAATAAGTATTTCTATTAATTTTGTTTCTAGATAATGTCTTCTAGAAAAAACAAAGGTAATCCAAATATTTACAACACTACTACAACTTTAAAGGAAGTACTAATAGGACCTCCTATGTGTTCTCGCAGCATTTAGCATTTTTCTGGCCACATTTGCATATTTCGACCAACACTGCTGCAGAACATGCGCGTGTACGGCTTAGCGGGGAGAGAGAGAGACGGCGAGAGAGCTTGTTGCGTGACTGGGTGTGTGTGTGCTGAGCGCGCGTGTGTGTGTTTGTGCTGAGAGAACTTTATTGATTAGTCACAAGGCTAAAAAAACACTGTCTCAGCAACAGCAGCTGAGATTTCTAAACAGTAATAACAACAAAAAGCAATTTTCGCTCAGAAATTCCAATTCGAACACAGACTCCACAGAATTCTCACCTTCAATTGGGGCAAATTGTTGTCCCTCGCAGCGTTGAAAACAATGAATTTGTAATCCATTTTGTGGTTTAAGCCGTTAGCATAAATGCCGCAAAAGCTCTCTCGCAAAGAATTTATTTATTTCCTTTATTGTTTTGGCAGCAAAGAAGATTTATTTTGTTGTTTCCTTTCCTTCTTTCTCCGCCTTCGCCAAGAGAGACAAAGAGAGCGCAAGCGAGAGAGCAGCAGAGCGAGATTCTTGAGGATGTTGTTGTTGTTGTTGCTGCTGCTGCTGTTGGTTGGATGTTCTTTTCTTTTTATTTCAAGTAATTTATTTTTTGATGTGTGGTAGATTTCTTGCACAAAAGACGAGAATATATAATATATAACAATTGCGTTTTCGCCGAACTTTTTATTGCCTCGCTTCCGTATTTTCCTCGCCTTTATTTCGTATGTATTTGTGCACTTTTCTTTAGCCTTTTCGTCGTCGTTGTTGTTTGAGGAAGACGAAAATCGCTAGCTGCTCTTTATGCCTTTTCCGATTTCTTGCAATTCCGGGTCGACTTAATTCTTTCTGTAACTGTGGCTCTCTAAAAATCGCTAAACTAGATGCCAGAAAACACGCACAAAAACACTTGCCACGCTTCTCGATTCCCACATTCAGCACAAAATCAGATTCCCCGAGTTTTTCGAAAAACACATGTCCGACAGCCAGGAAATTTGTTTTGCTTTTTCGAATTGAGATAATGCGAACCGAAAACAGCGCGCGAATTTGTTTTGCTTTGTTTCCAGTTACGACTTTTCCGTTTTCCGCGACGGAGCGGTACGGACGTCAATTTTGAACAAACTTTTTTAGTTTTCTCATCTCCTCTTTCTTATATACCGCAATTTCGGCCGACAATACCACTCGAGAGAGGGAGATTTTCACTCAAGAGAGCAAGATTGAGAGAGAGGCGCACGCTCAGCTGTTGATGGTCTTAGAGCAGGCAGCTGGCAACATCGAGCCCTGACAGCTGGGTTGGTTGCTGACAAAAGAAGATTGATATGGCAGATTTGAAATTATATTTATGGTTTCCGCTTATTTTAAATTTAAACTATTTAAGATACTTCACCAAATTTAAGGAAATAGCTCATCGTATTTATCTATATTTTACTTTGGTTTATTTATTGAATTTATTCCATACAATTTCATATGCATTTGTATTTGTATTTTTTAGTTTAGTTTTCTCATTAAATCATAAACAGTTACATTGTTTTACATTGTACATTTGAATATGTTTTACTTAATATGTAGTATTAATTTTAGTTCATATTTTGTATATTTCTTGTATATATCATATGGTTATGTTTATTATGCATATGTGTGTGCTGCTTGATTCAACGGAAAATTTAAACAAAATGAAAACAATTGGTTATCGATTAGTTTACTTTCCTCTATTTGTAATAATATAATTAGTTAAAGCTACAACTTAGTGCGCATTCTTGTACTCTTCGCCAACAACTACAACAAAAGGTATGACACATAAACAATAACAAAAAGTTTATCGTATTTACTTGTTTAACAACAGAGAACATACATTTAAATAAATCCAGTTAAAACGTAAGTAAAAGTTTTTATTTTCAATAAGTATGTAATATTTTTGTGGTTTTGCTTTTACTTTTTTTTACTCATTTTTTTTTATATCACAAGTTAAAATTTTGATTATTGTTTGGTCAATTTTATAATAATATTTAATAGTACTTGTATAAATGTATATGTATATTATATATGGTATTGGGTATGTGTGTAAATTATGTACATAAGAAAATATACTAAGAGCATAATTTAATAAACATATTTCCGTTAGTTTCTCATATAAATTGGTCTAGATAATCAAGTCATGGTGTTGCATATTGGTTTCTTGGGTTCGGATAGGGGAATTTTGGTATACAGAGAGCAGTACTAACGGTTCGAGAGTGATACATGCATGCGTGTATATATAGTTAAAAATAGTTGATTTTTTAGGAGATTACATAGAAATTCGAGTTAGTTGCATGCGCTAAGTTTGAGAGAGATTTTGTTTAGTTTTTCCTTTTTTTTATATTTATAAATCGATTTTACTATATTTAAGAAGATATTTTTATAGAAGACCTAGCGATGTGGCGTCTTTGTGATATAGATAAGGATATATATGGATATGGTCATTGGGAAAGTATTGAGCTATCGGGACTACAAAAACGAAACTTACACACGTTTCTTTTTGCTTTGCCTTCCACGCAGATTCTGTCTAGATCCTGACTAAGGATGGCCGAGCTCCGAGCTTGAAATCGGGTGCCCAGCCATGCTGCAAACTAAGTTAAATAAGGGTCTCCCCTGACATCTTTCACTTTGCGATATGTAGATATCCCCTAGATCTCTATATACACCTCCCACCACACCGCTGGCGATCTCCTCGTTTTGAGCTTCCACATTCCAGTGTCGATATTAGTGTCGCAGGTGAGCGGATCAAGAGAGGCTAGGCCTAGGGGACCACCTCAGACCATCGACTCTCTGACGCGACCCTTTGCCTGTAAAGTGGTTTCGAGAGACGTTGCTTGGTTAAGACATTAGTTTAGATATATAAAGGGCAGGACTCGATGCACATCTAGACGTAGGTGGTGTAAGGGGATTTACACATGGAGAGACGAGCGTGCGATATGTCGGGATTGTGGGAGTGGCTGCCTCCGCTGCTGTCCGGGACTTCCTCGCTAGATCCGCCGCTGCCCTGCATCTCTGTGGGTTATGGCGAGAACACTCTCAGCGATCTCAGCAAAGTGGCCAGGACATTGGCCAGGCACTCCGCCTGCAGGGCCAACTGTCCGGCGCCAATGGGACCGATCTCCACGCCCACCAACTCCCGAAAGCTGCTAGCCACATCGTGAACCTTGAGCACTATGTTCCGCGTCTGCAGAGGAGCCGAAGTGTGCCTGGTCATGTCCTGGGCCAGCTCGGTGATCCTTCGGATGGCTGTCAAGCAGGAGGTTAGGTGTTCGGGCAGCGTGATCAGTGTCATGTCCGACATGGAGGCCACCAGAAACTTGCTGGCTGTGACCAGAGCGAGGGTCTGTTCGGTGAGCTCATTCCGCGCCCGCTGGAACTTCTCCTCGTCGATGGAGGTGCCACCGCCGGCCGCCTGAGCCGCCGAGCACTGAGCCGCCACTTGGTCCAGCTTGATGAGCAGGCCCGACATGGCCACGTCCGTCTTGGCCAGCAGCGCCTCGCCGTCGATCAAATGGCCATTCTTGATGAACAGTTTCTCGCCGTGCAGCTGCTGGGGCTTCTTGGGGAGCATGGGAAGTGTCCCGCCATTGGTTTGGTTCAAGTGGGGCAGTCGGACGGTGGCCGGTATGGGTGGTGAATAGTGGGCGGGTGGTGATGGTTGTGCAGTTGCATTTCCAGGTGACGAAGGATTGGTCGGTGGATTGACTCCGTTCAGAGGACGCGGGCGATTGGCGATGGGCGGCAACGGGGGTTTCTTGGGACCACCACTCACCAGAACATTATTACTTTGACTTCCCTCCAGCGTCGGACTTCCGCGGGGCGGCAGTTGAGGCGGACAGAGCTCCATTCTCTCCTGCGGCTGCGGCTGCATCTGCACTGGGCTGGCCGCGATCCTCACCTGCTTCTTGGGCGAATAACGCTGCAGGAGCTCTGCACTTTTCGGTGGCCTCGCCGGCGGCGGTGAGAGCTGCTCTGAAGTGGGCGTCCTAGGCGGCGGTTGCAGATCCTCCGGCTCCGGCTCCGGTAGCTCCTCCCTTTTGCTAGTGGGGCAGCAGCTGAACTTGCTCTTCCGCTCCACTGTGGCGTATTCAATGACATGGGGAGAGGGGCTACTGCTACCGTTCTTGGCCGTTCCATTGGCCACCGATTGGAAGAACTCCCGCTTGGCCTGCACGGAATTGCTGTACAGGCACTCCGTTTCCGCTGACTGAGCCACGGACTGCACCGTCACCGGCTGCGGCGGCTGCTGCTGCTCCAAGTTCGGAGGCGGTGGTATGATAAAGGACATAATCTCCTCGGGTGTGAGTTCCTTGGCGGGCGTGGCCTTTTGTGTGGGTGGTGCCACCATTATTTGCTGCAGGAAACTGTCCAGCTCCTCGGCCTTGCCCTCGAAGCCCTTGGGTGGAGCGGCATTCATCAGGGAGAGCGAGTCGAGTTCATCGGGCGTCTGGGGTGGCGGAATGGCACGTAGATCTATCAGATCCGTATCGGTTTCAATGAAGGTATCCTCCCTCACTTCGAACCCATAAATCTCGGACAGCTGGCGGGCAGCCACATCGGTGTCGGCCGATGCCGCATTGCTAATCTCCTTCAGCTGCAACAGATACTCCCTCAGGTTGTAGTCCTTGGTCTCGGCCCCGAAATGAGTGCCATCCGGACTGTGCAGACCGAAGCTGCTCCTCTGCGACAGTGGCTGCTTGGCTGCTGCTCCGGTTCCTGCCATCCCGGCTGACTGGAGCAGCATCATCTGCGGTCTTCTGGCTGTCGGCGACTGAGCCGGCGAGGCCACGGACTCCGAGTCACTCTCACTCTGCGAGAAGTCTGTGCCCAGGGCCTGCAAATCGCTCAGAAGCTGACTGAACCCGTTGAGCTTCCGTTGAGGCCTCGGACTGGAGGTGCTGCACAGGCTGGGCTTCCTCTTGGGCGTGGCTGGCGTGGCGGGAGCTGATGAGGAAACTGGCGCCGTCTCTGGAATGGCATTCAAGCCCTGGGTTATGCCACTCAGTTCGTGGTTAATGGTCTCTGCCAGCAGGGTCAACGAATCGCTGTGCTTCAGCGGATGCCCTGGCGGAAGGGTAACTCCCGAGCCCAAAATCATTCCGCCCTGCGACTCCTCCGTCGAGGAGACCTTACTGCTATTGAGACTGTCACAGTCGGAGTCGAACTCCAGCATGGCCACGCCTCCTCCGCCGCCGCCGCCCTGCTCTTGTTCACTCAGATACTGCTCGGAGGTCTGGACCAGGTGCTGCAGCTCCTGAACCCTCCTCAGAACCTGCTCGTTCTTCGCCTCCAACTGATGGCTGCCCGAGTGGCTGCGTCCTTCGCAATAATTGCTGCCGCTGCTATCACTCAATCCCGAATCCTTGGCTGCCTCCTCCAGCAGCTCAGTGGCCATCACGCTGTGCAGGTCCAAGTCCATGGCGTAGGGCAGCGACGGGGGAGCCTGAATGGATGATTGCTGCTGGAGCTGACCCCTCTGGACGAGCGGATGGTAGGGCGGCGTCATCAGGAAGTTGACGCTGTGCGCTCGCGTATGGAAGGGCAAAAGGTAGCTCCAGCCCGCTGGGAGTACTGTGTGCTGCGATAGGAAACCGGGCGCGTTGTCCTCGTCGTGCGGATCCCGCTCACGCAGAATATTCAACATGTTACCTTTTGGATAAGGAATATAAATCATGAAATAATCTCTTTATATAAAAGAATGTCTCACCTGTTAGCAGTCGATAGTAGCCACCTAAAACCAGGCTAAATTCACAGGCATCGCGATCCTCCATGATGAACTTCACCGCTCGATCGCCGAGCATGAAGATGGATACGCTGCAGGTGACATCGTCCTCGCGATTGACCACCACATGAGTGAAGTCCTCGATGGCGGAAATAGGCTGTGGCTAGCCAAGAGCATAGATGGGTCAATTGATGTTACTTAGGAAAGCTGCCAGGGCCAAAACTCACCACCGAATTACGGGCACTGGATATCTGGCTGAGTCCAAAGCGCGGACTCACCAGCAGGACGCGCTCGACGCCCTCTCTTTGGTTTGTGCTGAAACATTTGGCTCCATAGCTCGGTAGGCTAGCGATAATATCTAGATAATGGAGTTTGGCCTGGAATATCAAGAATATTAAGAAAGGGGAAGGGAGTTATACCTTATTATATATATCTTATCGTCAATTTCAGGCACTTTTGGTTGAACATCGAACATTTTATGCATAGCTATATATATAACTCATAAATATGTTTCCTACAGAATGACTGTTCGCCTAGACATAACTTTATTATTCAAATTTGATTACTCTTCCTCTTTCATTTGCTCGGGTTTTACAATTTCCTTCTTTTTTTTTCTATGTATTAACTGTGCATTGCCCTAAACCCACCTGCAACTGTGTAAGGACCTTGCTGGAGGATCCCGTCATCTCGGCGTTGAGCTTCAGGAAGTGTGAAATCAGGCGGCGCAGCTCCTTCCGCTTCATGCTTTCGAACAGGCTCACTGGGACGAAGCGTTCCAGCCCGAACTCGCGTCTGGAAATAAAGAGGAGACAGTAATTGTAAATAAAGGAACAGCATCTCGAGGACTCAAGGCTCTGTACTCACTCCACCAGCTTGACGGTTAGCTTGGAGGGCGCAAAATTGTTGGCCAGGGCGTGCTGGTGCATGTGCAAAGCGGCCAGTCGGAGGGCCAATTCCGGCTGCAGCTCGGGGGCGAATCTCTCTTGGTTTACATCGTTGCAGCACTGCAAATACAGGTAGTCCAAGGCATGGAGATCCCGCTGTGCCAGCTCCGCGGCCGAGATGGGCACGAAGGTGATTCGGAAGAGGCACCTCAGCTTGTGGGCGCCCGGACGAGCGGCAATCTGTAAGGAAAATTAAGTTTAATTAAGCTACTAGACCAAGCAAACTTCTTAAAGGTTTTCTTATTATTTATGCGTACCCGCGCCAGCGACTCCTGTGGATCCAGCAGGGTGAGCTTGTTCCGCTTAAGACTCTTCACATGCTCCAGGACCAGACTGAACAGCTCCCCGCAGCAGAGGCATAGCTTGTCCAGCAGCGAGCTGACCACATCCTGCACCGTTGTGGTGGCATCGTACTTAAAGGACTTGGTCTGACCATTCTCGAGGAAAACCTTCAACACATTGGCCATCGGGGGCACGCAGATGTCTCCAAGGGAGAAGGCTGATGGCTGATGCCAAGAAAATACTAAATTATTTCAGTTCTTTGCTTGATTTTAGTTCCAAACTCACCGGAAACAGAGGAGCTCCGTTGACGCACACACTCTCCGCGAACCGCACTCGACTGGGACGCGATCTCAGCTTGGCTCGCTTTCCCGCGGACAGGAGAGTGGATTTCCTGCCCGGCAGGATGCAGTGAGCCATCGGTTGGCAGACAAAGAGATTCACCTGCGACTCGCAGGCTCGCACCAACTGAATGACGTGATCCCGGGGCGCATCCTTCACATCCTCCCCGTTCACCGCCAGGATCTGATCGCCCGGCTGCAGTTTGCCGATGCTGGGACCGCCTTCCGTCACGAATCTCACAATCACGGGTCGTTCACTCCCGGCCACAAAGCCAAATCCCAGGCTGGCGTTTCGCTGGAGCTGCACCATTCGCGGTTCCGGCGGATGCTCATCCCAGCGTATGCATTCCGGGGCCTCATATGTGGTCGTCTTGTTGAGGTGGCTAATGGAGGTATTAAGTGTTTTACAATGGGAAATATTCTGGATCTTATCGAGAAACTCACTTGATGTAGTAGGAACGACCCTTGGAGTCTATGGCACGCTCCCAGCCATAGGAGAGCTCCTCGTGTTTGCTCCAATCCTCGCAGGCAGGCAGCCAGCCAGCGGATTGAGTCATGTGGCTGAAAATATTTCAATTAAATAGCTTGAAAAGGGAGCAGATGAACTTGAGTTAAAGTAAACTAACTAGTGACCGGCAGAAAATGTAATATTTTAAAGTCTAAACCTCACCAAACCTCAATCAAATATTGATTTTGGGATGGAACTGAGTCAATGTAACATTGCTCAGTCAGCTGTCAATGGCAATTTGTAATCCAATATACTGAAAATGTGTTCTTATTATAAACCGCATAAAAATGCTATTACTGCCGGGAGACATAATAAATAGTAGCTTATTGTTGAGTCTTATTTATACATATTATACGTAATTGTAATGTGCTATCCTATCTGCTATCTCATAGCTTTAAGAGATGGAATTGCATGTTCCAATTTAATTTCTCTATGTACGTCCTTAATTGAGAGTAATTTAAAATACCAATTGCATATTGGATAATAAACAAGGCTATTAAATAATTGAAGGTATCTCTGTGCAGCACATTTGTGGTTCTACCGCAGTGTTTGCTAATTTTATGTGTAATTGCAACAGACATCAGTGGCATCCATCATTCTATAAATTTCCAGCAGAGCATTCCCTTTGACCCTGAACTTGTGGTCAGCTCTTTGGGGCTTCCCAATCCCCGGACTTCCTTCCTGTACATATCAGGCCACCAGGCAAAGATCTGTTTAAGCTAGAAATGCATTTCAATTGACATTAATCAACGCTAATTGGGTTATTTGCTCGACTATGCAATAAACAGCAAACCCATAATCGGGGGACCCAGAACTGAGAATTAGAGGCAGACCCAGCCTCGATCCACACACCCCAATCGAACCTAGCTACAGTGGAGCTTTTTTAAGGAGAACGAGAATCGAATCAAGTTTGAAAGCAGTTCTATTTTAAACCATGCCTTTAAATGAGTTTAAGTTCCAAATACTAAACATATTTTCACTGGACTTAATAAGAAAACAGAAGAAAAGATATCGAGGAAAAGGAACCCGTTCGAAGTTGAACTGTAGCAGACCCCAGCTCGATACCGAACACCAAACCCAATCCCCGGGCAAATCCGATTGCAGCCCCCACATCTGGGGGCCACCTTGGTGGCTTCCGTTGCTGTCTTTCTTCATTTCCTGGCTGCACACAATTGTGATAATTAGTTTTGCACTTTTGCACACTCTCGGCGCGGAGGAGAGGACTGAATGGAGCGGCCACCAGACCGGGTCCGGGCCCGGGTCCGGGCACGGATCCCAACCAGAGCTGCTCACTCATTCAGTCTATCGCCCCGGTGGCAGACCCACAGACCCAGAGACCCGCCCCCCAAGGCCAGACCCCGTTTATCCCCCGCCCTTGGTTATGCCATTTTGTGCGCTTTCAGTTTGATGTGCAACAAAGTGTAAAATTATTTAATAGAATTTCGTGCATAATCAATTTATGTGCAGCAGAGAGCCCAGCATTCAGTCAGAGCCCGCCCATTCACGCTCTCCGCCAGCCACAGCCGTCCAATCTAACCGGGCCAGGACACAGTCCGTCGGCCATTCAGTCCCCCATTCCGCCAGTTGTTCCGTTGTTCAGTCCTTCAGTGGGCCAAATGCCATGGAAATGCTTTAAAACTTTGCCCAAGCTAATGGTTATTAAAACGACGGACTTTCTGCCTTGTTAAATATTCTCTCTGGTGCGTAGCAGGACTCAAAGAAATGGCGGGCTTATTAAAAAAAGTGGTTTTGCAAAAACCATGTTGAAAATCCATCAAATTAAATGACAAAAATAGGTAAATATTTTAATTTTTTTACTTCACTGGCTGCTTTTCCTTATTTCCTTTTCTGGATTTTTCACGCTACGGGTTTTAATTGAAAAATTTCAATTTATTAAAGCAAATCTCTAACCCTAGCATAGTTTTGGCATGAAATAGCTAGCTTGTTAAATATTTACTGATTTCAAAGTTTAATAAATAAAATACAATTTCTCCAGCTTAGCCACAAAAATAACTAGCTTTAATGTTACATAAATTCCTAAAAGAAATAAATATACAATTCCTTTACCTATAAATCGCAAAAATATATATTCCTACATAAGTTTAACACTGTGGCTGGCTATGTTTGGTCTTGCCAGAGAGTATTCCTAATTGGCCAAGACCATAAATTATTTAAAAATTCTCAGAATCCCAAAAAAGTTTCCTAATTGGTAATGAAAATAAATCAATTTTGTTTCAGGATATTCCCTGCAAGCAAGATTTTAAAAGTGGTTAAAACTTTTTGAAAACTGTGTGGCCTCTGGAAAATCTGATTTAATTCTAAGAATATAAACCTCATACACATAATAGTGTCTGGTAGCTTGAGATAATAGTTCGGAATATATAACTTACTTGCAATAGTAGAGCCGGCCCTCCTTGCCCACATGAACGCTCCAGCCGGGCTTGAGCTTCTCCTGTATGGCCTCCAAGTGTCCATCAATTTCTGGCCAATTTCCGGCAACGCCAGCCATGCCACTCCCATGACTTTGACCCAGTACTGGGCCATAGATCCCGGTGCCGCAGTTGGTTCCGCTTCCATTATTCCCATTTCCATTCCCAGTGACCGAGAGCTCTGTCGTCGTTGTTGTCGCCTCTGCTCCGAGAGGCGCTATCGCTGGGATTCCGGGCAGGGTCTGCGGACATCCGTTGGAGCGGGTGGGCGTGGCCTGGGCATGGGCAATGGAGCCATTTGTTGTCGGCAGCGTTGTTGTCAATTGCGGCGATGATGTTCGTGTCAGTAGCAAGGGCTTGGAAGCGGCTCCTCCGCCTGCGCCAGTCGTCGGTGTGGCTGTTGTGTTGGTGGCATTTTGCAGCGGATAGACATCACTATTCGAACGCCCCGAAGGCAGTAACATCATTGAAACACATTCGCTGTAAGGAAAAGAAAGGAAAGGAGAGGTGGGACATAAGTCTGGTGGTTGTTGCCGGGCCATTTTCACACATTGTCCATGCCACAAATCACATTCCGTTGCAAGACCGAGACAAAGTCGACCCACTTTGGCTCAAAACAGGCTCCCATAACTCAACATCCCAGCTAGCAGACTAAATACAGACCATTGGCATTGCCTTTTCTGCTCTCGGGGTCTGGACACTAAAAACAGGTCCCCCATAACAGACATCCCCATTACCATGATCATGAACATCATCATCATGATCATTGGCGGTGGGATAGGTTCAGGTTTTAGGCCAACTTGTTTTTAATGTTATGACACAATTTTCGATTTGCTTTTACTGTTTGGTTCCGTTCTCTCTCTCTCTCTCCCCCTATCTTTGCATATGTTTTCATTCCTTTATTTGGGAATCGCGTAAACATGGATTGGCCAGGGCGATGAGGAACTGGTTCCGAAATGGGCGCAAATAGTTGGCATTGTTTCGGCAAAGTAGAGCGCTCATGGGTGGCAGGATCACAGCGATGGGGATTAGGTTTAAGATAAATATTTCTTTGTAAGGTTTACACAAGAGAAAAGAGCCTGATAAAGTTTATATATAAATAATCTTAACCTTACTCTTAATCAAGTAAGCTATATTTAAGAGAGCTCTGAGATATTCGATACTAAAAACGTTTCTTCATTATTTATTATAGGACAGATGGTCCCTGCGTATAGATATGAAAACAAATCTTATAAGGCGGAGTGCACAAGAAAATGTTTAAAAACAAATGTTGCAAGAGAAATGTTGAGCAACATGCTAGAAACATAATGAGAACTTGACCGAAACACGTTCAGTATGCACAGAAACTTTATTGTTTAATAAATTATACTCTAACTTTAGAAACACGTCTGCGCAGGGCAATTTATTTATTTATTTATTTATTTACTGTGCTCTACTGGTGTTGAAAAATTCTATACAAATTTAAAACCCGGCTTCAAAATATTTATAAGCCATCTTATACCATAAATCCCAAGTAATCTGTAAATAAAACATTTAATTTTATGTAAGTTTAATCCGTAGCAAAGGTTTACATACATATATCAAAGATTCAGGCTAAAAGCATACATGTCCAGCATGCTGGTTGGCAAAGAAAGTATAACAAATTATCAATCAATGCTTTTTTGGGCAAATCCATTCAAGCATTGCCACAGAATTGATCAATCTCGCCCACAATGTTTACACTGTCCAAACTCTTCAATAATATCAAAGAGCATTTGCATAATGTTTAGATTTCAACGCCCGCCACCACCACCAGCGACCGCATTTCGACTTTCGCCTCTGACATGGTTCAGTAAATGGCTTGCAAAAAGATTTTTCTAAAATTTATTCCGCAGCGGAAAGGCGGCGGACCGAAGTGCTGGGATGAGCCATGAGTGTGGGCGGGAGTGAGTGGCAATGGCCGATAGTGCGGCTAGTTGGATGGGTCCAAACAAAACCCAACGAAAAACCACCGCCAGCAACAACAACGGGAGGGGCCAAAATGGATGTGTTTGTTTGCTTGCGCAATTTCATCGGGGAGAACCTAGAAGCCGGAGCAGGAATGGGCGGCATCGGATGATGGTGGAGTGGCATAGGGATAGATGCGGCTTCAAAAAACGAGATACGACAGAACCTCGCCAAACAAAGAGACATCCATTAGGCGAGGAGTCGAGTCGAGTTGCGGCCAAGATGGAAATGGAAAAGGAGATGCCAAAGAGCTCGCTCATCATGCTCCATGATATATAGAGCGGGGAGGAGTGGGAATGGATACTACACAGAACAACTCAAGGTTCTTATGAGCTTATTAATAAGATCCTTCATTTATTAATCCAAGAATTCTGGTAAGAGTAACTTAAGTTCATTAAGATCAAGAACAAGTTGGGGGGTATTAATTTATATGCTTCCCAGGATGTTCTTATCGTTCCAAAATCTCTATGTAAACTGCAAATAAATTAGGGAATCTAGTTACTTGTGCAATATTTTATATTTTATATTGTAAAACCTTCCCAGAGTAATGTCCATTTATTCTCAGTGCACACACTAACTAGTAACGGCTTGGCAAACAACGGCGAACCGGCAAGCGACATGGTCAAGTTCCTTCTCGTCTTCATGTGTATTTTCCACCACTCTGGCTATGTATGTGTGGTGCAAAAGTTTTATAAACAACTTCACAGACACATGCTCTCTTACAGTAAAAACTGGAACACTTGAACAATGTTTTGGATTACATATTTTCTTTGTTTGGAAGTGAACCAAATAGACAAGTGCAAAAATGTTCATAAAGTTGTCCGTTCGTTCTTTCGCTGGATGGCTTTTTCTTTATTTTTCTCGCTTTTCTCTTTTTGGTTTAGAAATTCTTGGCTACGGAATGTTGATTTGTCTCGGGATAGAAACTTGCCAGCCTTGCCAGGATGAATGGACTGCCCAAAGGATATTTGGCAAATATTTCTCTTCAAATTAGGAAATATTCCTCAGATAATTGAGTGAAGATATGTGAAAAATTTGAGCGGGGGCTTCATTGTTATATTCTAGTATTTTGATCAGGAAAAAATAAATAGTATTTCATAATAATAATAGTATTTAATAGTATTCAGTATTTTAAAGGCCAGATATATAAGGCTGCAGATTAGCTACATTTTTAGGTTACTAGGCCTTCTTTGGAAAATGAATATGACTTTTGCATGCTCAGATATTTTATATTTTAAATAATGACGAAGAATTATCGATTCCCAGAAGTATAAAGCACTTGCGTAGTACTTTTAAGTTACATTTAGTGCATGTCTAATATATCTGCTAATAAGAAAATAGTACTTTTAAGGAATGAGTGGTGATATTTAGTGGGAAAGCTGCTATTTCAGACCCTAAGTCAGAACTCTTTGTTCTTCTGCTTATTTTGAAACCCCTTTAAAGGATTATAATGCATGATCTTTGTCTTTATTTACTTGTGACTTATCATGACGATTTGTAAGTAATAAAGAGATATGCCAGAACTTTCGCCTCAAAATTCCGATTGCCGCTACAAATTTAACAGTTTTCAGTTACCGCTGTCCGAACTCTTAGCTGTTCAAACATTTTCGCCAGCGTCCAAAGCTCCCCAACCATCCGTCCAGCCCCAAGGCCCCCGGCCCCCGGTGCAAGCGTTACGAAGTACGAAAGCGGTTCGAACTCTTCGGCTCTTTCATGCATTTGGAGACCAAGACCAAACAAAAAAGTTGTCAAGATGGGATGTCGTGAGGGAGGAGGGTATCGTACAGGAAGAGGGGCCTAGTGGAAACGGGAGCGACACTTCCAGCGAATGATTTGTGTCAACAGAGAGAAATGGCAGCTGAGAAATGTATATGCACGTGCGCTTGTGTGTGCGCGCGCGTATCTATGTGTGCACGGGAGGTGGATGACGTCGGGGCAATGACAGAGATCAGTAAATGGAAACCACACATAAGATACATACAGTGCTAGTCATGGAGATAGGAGCACTTAACTCACACTGCTACCTCTACTTACTACCTACTCCAAATAGTGAGAACATAAAAGAAATCTTGGTTTTCTTAATATAAATATTATTATTAACCTGAAGGTTATGTTGTAAGTATTATTTCAAGTTTAAAGTATATTTGCTAATGAATTTTATTAAACTTGTTGCATATTTTAGATTTTCTAAGACACTAAATCATAAAATATATATAATATAATACCAAGTCTGCACTTAGTTTCAATAATAAAATCATTAGTCATAAAAAAGTTCGTCATTGTATAAACAAACATAACTCAACTCTCCTGCGGCAAAGCCTTAATATAGCCAGAGCTTTTAGCTATCAAAACACTTGTAAAAGTCCACTTAGAGTTGTAATTCCCACAGATAATTCCACAAATGTACGGATAAGATCTCCATTGCTATTATTTTGTCAGCCACCGTCTGCCAGTGCCATGGACAATTGTAAAATGTCACTGCGGAAATTGTGCGGAGCAATGAAAAGAAATGAAATGAAAAGACAGCAAAAGTCTGATGATGGGGCGATAACAAAAAGAGCAGAGCGAGAACGAAAATGTTGACCAACTGTAACAAATAAAAAAGTAAAAAACAAAAATAAATACAAATAAATAGCGAGCAAACCCACGCACTGAGAAACAAAGTTAAGCTCTGCAAATTGTCCCAGTTCCGAGAGCTTAAATGAAAGGTGGATTGTTATTGCTATTTCCCGCGCGACGCCCGCCCCAACTCCCCCACTTTGAAGGAGGAAATTCTCCTTTGTCAGAGAAATTAAATACAATTTGTGAATGCATTTATGGTTCGTATTAAAGACTACAGCAATTTGCGACTCTTACAGTACCCTCGTTTTTGCCACCGCCCCTTCCTCTCCTTTTGGCCTGGCTACTTTTGCTTTTACCAA
The DNA here is from genome assembly GCA_008042775.1 of Drosophila pectinifera. NCBI lineage: Eukaryota > Metazoa > Arthropoda > Insecta > Diptera > Drosophilidae > Drosophila > Drosophila pectinifera. The sequence continues at coordinate 11,972 of VNKC01004204.1, read as the reverse complement.
TTTCGCTCCATTTCGTTATTGTTAATTGAAAAGAAATTACGGCGGCACAATGGAATAAAATTGCTTGACGTTATTTATTTTGTCGCCGCCGCCATTTCAATTACATTTAACACAAAGTAAAAGCAATATAAATGTGTCTGTGCACATTAAGAAAAAAACAAAACAAAGGCTCACAGCAAACATTAAAAGAAAGTCATATATACACTTGGGTTTAAGATAATAGTATAGAAGGAGGAACAAAATTATATACAAAACACAAAATTATTTTGGGATCACTCCAACCAGGACTTGAACCCACAAGTGTCGGTTTGAGAGGAGTACGAGTGCAAGCGAGATGTATATAAGTTATCTACTTATTGTTATTTAATTACTTGAATTAATATCGTTAGCACAAGAAAATATATTATATACAAATGTACATTCTTTGGAAATGTAAGGCTATAGTTTTGCTAAGCGTAGGAATGTTGTCATCCAATTTGGTACTTCTACCCATTATAGTCTCTGAGACCTAGGAGTTCTTTCTAACAGATGGGCATGTCTAAATCGACAAGTCTGGTGACGCAGAGCATGAATATATACACTTATAGGGTATAAAAAATTAATAATACAATTTATACAATAGAAGCAGAATATTTTACAAGAATAAAAATCTATTAAAGATCTTTTATTCCTCTTTTAAGAAGCCTTGCTTTGAGCACTACCTACTATAATTATGGACCCTGCTATAGAGCGAATCGATAAAATTAAAGCGAAAACTTGAAGCGAAACAGCAACCTTAACACCCCATAGGAATAACCATGTGCCAGCCATTTAGTTAGATCGTTATAAAAATAAGCACACATTCGACTGCGGCTCGTCTGTGTGCGTGGCCATAGCCATAGCCAGAGCCATTGCACATATCCATACCCGTATCCATATCCATATAGACACGGCACCCATAACTACCCAAGCATCGATATATCGGGATATCGCTGCCGTCGCTTGCGGTCGAACGTGATTCTCAAAATGTCACGCACACACACGGCAAAATGGAATGGAGAAAAGCGGCAGCGGTATATCAATTTGTTTTATTTTATTTTTTTGGGGCGCGGGGAAGGGTAGGTAGTACAGTGCTTTCGCTTCAGACAGTCAGCGATAACATCCATTCATAAAACCCGACAAACAGCCCGGGGAGCAACCTCTGTCATGGCAACGCTGAACTGATAGAGCGCCAACACATCTAGATAATTGTAATGAAAAATCCAACTATGCGACGCATGCCAAACCTCTCTGATCGCCTACGTGTGATTGCAAAAAAAATATAGAGAGTCAATGCAGCTTACAGGTAATGTCTTGTTAAGTTAATAAAATATTTTAGTAATTTATTAAAGGCATAAACTCAAGCAAATAGTAAAGATGTATTGTTCAGCGAAGCCATTCAATTATACAGTTGAATAGCTTTCAGTTTCACTATTTAAGTGGACTTAATTGATTTAAGTTGAATAATTGGAAATAACGAGATTATTTATCGGTTATTTATATAAACATATTGTTATTACATCATTACAAGATCAGGTTAAAAGAAATATAAACCAATAAATGAATATATTTAATGAAATTCAAATCATACTTGTATTACTTTAATGATAATAAAAAGGGTCTCTTTTGTACAAAGTAAAACTTGTAATAAAGAATATGTAAGATAATCGCCGCTCTATTTCAATTGACCAAGTCTTGTAATTAATATTTACCTTTCCGACCCCTTTAAGCAGTGTTAAAGCTTGACCATTCGATGCCAAATTAGCTACATCACTTAAACGCACATTTAATCCAACTAATTCGGCCAGTCATTAACGGCCTAATTTCACACTTTGTGCAGGGTTGAAACCCCAACAAAAGGCCCGACAGATTCCTTTTCCGCAGCAACTTATTAGCAGAATCACTGGGGCACGCCCAAAAGCAGGCTACACACAAGCAGACACCCAGAGCCAGTGCGAAAACCATTTGCAGATACAACTGCAGATACTGAGATACATTTGCCGGATACAAAAACTCAGTCAGCAGATTACGACTTAAGGCGAAACTTTTAATTGATATACGATACACATACCAGCACGAACCACAAGCAACACCTAAAAAAGTCTAGGGAAAAAATCAACACAGTGGTCTCTCAATAAAAAGTGCAATATATATATAACTCACTAAGCTGGTTTTATAATATATTAATATGATAAAGTCTTTGGATAATGATCTTAAATTAAATGAATTATGTGCTGCCCTTGTTAAAAACCCCATGTAAGAGTAGGTTTACTCTTTAAAGCCTGCCAAGTTCTTTGACTTATGGCAACCGAATAATGAGTTTTTAACAAGTTTACAGAGAAGAAAGGGAATCCATAATGAGGAAAACGAGAGAGTTTATTAAGTGCCTGACGGGCAGGTTCCCCTCCCGCTTCTCTTTCTCTTTTCTTCCATTTTAATAAATATAAATACAACAGCAAAATGTCAAACGCAACACGGCCCGGCGGAAGATGACAGCTCACAGCCTGAACGAGCACCTTGGCTTCCAACGAAAGTAACCTGCCCCTCGTCCCACCTGACATAACGTGACGTGAAGTCTTCTTTTTTTGTCAAAGGAGGGGAAGAAGCCAAATGAAATGCAATTTTCACGTACCCAAGTCACATATCATGGGCCAATCGTGAGCCAGAGACAGTGGGGCAGGCAAGGGGAATTGGTAACGTGCCTTACTTTTTGGCTAACCTGATTGATTTCAACATATTCATCAGGGCCCTCAGTGCCCCAACACTTTCTTCCTCACCTCCCCCAGATTCACCCGACTCACTTATTCATTCACTTATTGCTATGCTCACACTCTGCTAAGGCATGTGGATCCCGTTTGTTTTCAAAAAACAGCACGTGTCTACAGTATAAAAAATTAATATTCAAATAAAAGATAAAATATGTCTAAACAGAGTCCCAACTGTAATACTTTAATATAATATATTATGACCCTTATGTTCTTTGGGGTTCTATTCAATCGTAATCAGAGAGAAGCTCTCTCAAAGTGCAGTGCTATTCTTCTACATTGCAGGCAAAGCGGGGAAGAGAGAGCGAGAGAGAGATGGGCGTTCACATAACTTACAAAAGATCTTTACGAAAAGCAAGCGGTCTTATTTATCCTTTAATATTTTTGTAATAGTCTTGAAATAGCTTTAATAAAGTTTAAATTTCCTTGGAAATTTACCACATTCTTTGTAATTTTCATCAGATTTTCCCTCAGTGTTCTGTCACCCTCTTACTCTCTATTTTGTAAGCATTTTCTAATGCCATCGAGCAGCAGTCACGAAACAGGCAGAGCTATGTTATATGAAGTTCGAAGGCTTATTGAGGCGATTTCTCAGTTTCGTAGTTCTCTCTGCCTGCCCCAGCCAGACCTGTGGCTTTGAGGGCGGAACGATAGGACGACGATGGTCGGGATGGGGCGGGATGCCGATGGTACAAATGTGTTAACAGCCCAGATGTTGTTGCTGCTGGATAGGACGAGCGAAGGAGCGGATGGCTGGATGGATGGGGGATTATCAAATTGGCCCGGGGATTGTCTTGATTGAGGGGCAGCATCTGGTTAGGCAAATGTCGCCAACTTTTGCGGTTGTCGAAAATTTGCACAAGGAGTTTCCAACATTTTCCACTTGGCAAACTTTGCCGATGAAATGGTTTACCGTGGAATATATATAGATATAGTAAGGTTTTCGAGCACAAAAGCATTTAAGGTACTGAAATCCCATTTAATACCAGAGATTTAAATTTTAATTAAATGGGTACCGAAAACATTGCTCATACGCCCTGTGGTACTCCCATTTATTATTTGCATGAAAGGCTTTAGGAAATTACCAATTTTATCACATTATTTTATGCAAATCAAGCGTAACGTTTACCCGCAAAGCTGCGATGCTTTGTGATTTATAGAAGCCAATTATAATGTTGCTAATTGAATGCTAAATAGGTGAAATGAAAAACAAATATATCTATAAAATGTATATGGCTCTGTTAAGTGAATAAACGGCGATAAATTATGTTGATAATGGTTAAACAAGTTGTACTACTTGCTGGGTTTCGAAAGGATTTTCAGATTTGATTTAGTTGCATTTCAATTGGATATTACTCATACGACCTGTGGCATTTTTATAGAGGAAATTAAATCTTTTACAGAATTTGCAATTTATGCTAATGACAGATAACATTTATCGCTTCAACAAACTCGTCTATACAATATATAAATTAAATGTAATCAAAGAGTTTAAAGCTATTTAAGACTAATAAATATTGTAGCGATTGATATATAAATTTAATATTTTCTCAGGCTTATATGAATTCGTTAAGGAGTGCTAGAAAAATGTTTACACAATTGTGCTTAAATATAAATCCCCAAGACACTCGTAACTCGCAAAACGACTCCTACTAGTCAGTCAATGTCTGCATTAATGAATAATATAAATAAATCAAATATATTTCTGAATAATGGCCAAAGCAGATCCAATTTGTCGCTGCCAACCAAATCATTTTCAATTATCCACTTAAGTATCGCTTGAGCTGAGACTGTATTTCTCGGTCTGTTACCCAATCGACAACAGACACAAGCCAGGGATTATGTTTCTCCATCCAAACAGCGTGTAATCATTTAGGATAAATTGCCTGTGGGGGAGCGGGATGTACAAGAAGAGCCTCACTGAGTAGAATGAAAATTTTTACGAAATAGCAGAGAGACACTTGTATCATTAACAGCTGTTTCACATGACACATGACAGGGCTAGGCGGGCGGCAAGGCCATTCCACGGTGACGATGATGAGCAGTGGGTGGTGGTAGACTTTAAGAAACTCACGCCCTCCGTCGCTAATGACTGCGAATGAACCTCCTTGACACAATTATAAAAGGAAGATAGAGAACGAGGTGATTTCCAGGGGGAGGACATGGCACTGGCACTGAAGGCAGCTTAAAATAATGGAAATAAATTGCAAAATTGTTTAATGTTCGTGGCGCGTTTGGCAATTTGTCGTCCTTCATTGGCCACTGAAGCACCCAACCACTCCACCACCCCACCAAGCTCTAGCACACACACAGAGACATAGAGAGAGAAATGGAAACCGGATGTAGGACACAATTGGCGGAAACGTTCGGCAGGGGAGTTATTGATTTTCGAGTTTAACGGCTTTATGCTTTATTGGCCGAGTCAATTGTTGGCCATTTGTTTTTTGCCGCCGGCATTGCTTCGACTTCTGCTTTCTGCTCTGTCCTTTGTCTTAGTCTGCCTAAGTTTCCGGTGGGTAAAGTGGTCGCTTGAAAAAGAGCTCGGAATGTAGGGCTTAACACTCGACTTTAAAAGGGAGTTGTCAAATTAATAATCCGAAATTTATAAAAAATACTTCATCACTTTATCTCACTTTATCAGGAGTCATAAGTTTTTTTAGAACTTGTTTTGTATAAAATTACCTACTTGATCTATTTCCAACCTAGTTAATGTTTAGTTTGGTCAGTAATCGGAGCCTGACGAGAGACATAAGCTAGGAAAAGATATACTCAGCCTGCTGGCAAGATCTTAGATTTATTTATTTATTTATTTGATCTCGAGGCTAGGCTTCTAATTTAATTAAATTTCAATAGAAGAGGCTACCAAATGTCCCCTTTCCGCGTGACCACTGTACCAGCGTTCGCCGTGGCCACTGGTTCTGGTTCTGGTTGGCCTGCTCTGAAATTGGCGTCTTCCCTTTTGGCCTTTTCACTTAAACCGAAATGTCGTTTCGATTTGGTTTCTTACAAATGGCCTTTCAGGTCCACAACCACCGCTCTGCCCGCCCCGTCAATTTGTTTGCCGCTTGTGTTTTGGCGAATTAGCCGTTTAGCCACAGGCAGAAAAAAAAATAAAATAAAAGGAGGATAAAAATAGGGAACACGGACTGGATTGAGAGAGGCTTTGAAGCTTTGAAGGTGTACGTGTGCGCGAGTCCAAGGCGAAGCAATTTATTGCATACGTCGAGGGGCAAATGTGTGTCCTGCTCACCGGGGCGGCTACTGCGGGGCTTAGGGTTATCAATGAGGCGTTTGAACCGTGGCCTTATCGGGGATCGTTAAATAGGCGATGCCCCCGATAAGGAAGATGTCCGACAACTTTACCCTCCTGCCGCTTTCGAACAGAGGGAACTTGACTTTGCCCCATAACTTATTCTCGAGCCAAAGTTGGCGCATTCCGTTGTAGAGGGACAGACAGACAGAAAAGTTGGCAAATATTTCCCCCCAAGAAACACACACAAAAGTTGGTCCCCAAAAAGAAAAAGGAAGGGGATATTCTAGGGTCCTTGGGGATTTATCTATGCGCCCCGAAAGGTTGATTCAATTTCCATTGAAATGCGATTATCTGGAATGTCCAAAATTCATGTTTTGTCAAAGTTAATTGGAAAATTGAGCATAAGAAATTTACAGAGGAGGGATGGGTGAAATTTTATGAATATTTTCAGCAGGATATTGGCAGATGGGCAGCGACATTATATTAATAAATGCTTAAGTATTTATTTCCTTAAAGAATTTTAATTATATCATATACACCTAATTAATATCTGCTGCTCTTCTTATTAGTCAATTCCTTGTGGCTTGATTAATGATTAGTTGTAAATATATGACAAGTATACAAATATTTTATTGGTTTTATTTGCAGAAAATATTGATTTAATACTCTGCAAATCTTGTGTCAACAACTAAGCTTAATATGGAAATGGTTATCAATTTATAATTATGGGAATTAACTATTTAAATTTCATTTAAATAATCTACATAACTAAGATTCTAGTATATTGATGTAAGGAAACTTTATTCATTTCAAGGATTTTAACAGCTACGTCCAGGGCTGTGGTCCTTTGGCTATGTAGAAATGACTCAAATATTTATTTTCCCAAATCCCAATTAGAGAAGATTGACATTTCTCATTAATTCAATTTTCAAGGACCTAAGCAGCGCTCGGGGGCGATATCAATTTAAAAGCCACTACCAACCAATGCCTGGAACTTTCACAATTCAAATTAAGAATTCTCGAATCGTGTTCAATCGAGGAATGCCATCGCTCTATCCATGGATTCATTAGGCACCGCGTCAGGTGACTCCGCCGGCCCTGCCCCCCTTGGATTTCCCGACGCCCTTGCTCTCTTTGTTGTTTGCCACTCGAGTGCAGGCAAAGGTCCTCCTGTGTGCACTTGCTATAAATAAACGCACACACAGACACGTAGCAGGACATCCTAGTCAGCGGAGGGGACTCACAGCAAGGAAACGCCCCCAAGGCGTGCATTAATTACAACTTCCGGTCGGGGCTCGCCCGTCAAGGAAAAGCGGGAAAAGGAAGCGAGCAACGTCAGATAACAAAACAGAGAACGCCATTAAACTGATTGAATGACAGCCTGATCAACTGAGCAAATGAATGACTGGGGAGCCGTTAGGGTTTGACTTGAAATGTCACGTTCCATTGAAGGGCCAACAGAAAAAAGCACTCTCAGGTGGTAAAACAAGGAGGTTTCCCCTCTATATAAGGACTGGGGTAAGCGATTTTCGTAAGATAGGAATATATGCAAGGTAGATTTACAGTATCACATAAATTGTATATTAGCATAAATAAATGCGTATAGAAATTGGCAATACTTATAATTTTCAGCTTTCATTTATTTAAATTGGCTGCAACAACTTCATTTAATGTTTATTTCTATGCGAATAAAGTATATACTTATTAAAAGAATCCCTCTTAGGCTAAGATAGGGATAGAGACGGAAACCACTGAGAAAATATTTCACTACTATTAATATAATACTTTTATATACTTTTAAACATAATAAAAAGTCAAAAGTCTCAATAATCTTCATTTAAAAAAATATAATTAATATAATTAAAGTTATAGAATGGAATACCTACAACTTTAAAATTGTACTCACTTCCCCTTATTTAATATAATATGGGAATTTTAAACTATACAGAGGCCAAGCTTTTCCCATTAATATTTATGCGAACACAAGTGAATAAGAACTCACATTCCAAGTTGCGGCTAGATTGGAAATCAAAGAATCTTTAAACCGATTTTACGATGTCAATCTCAAGATTTTTACAGTCCCAATCCCATGATTTTCCCGCAGTGAACGACCAGCTCTAAAAGCAAGAATGAGGAAACCAAATCATGCAATCAATAAACAATGATACGGGCGAAGCAATTCCATTCCATTCTATTCCACGGCTATCCCCCTTTTGTTTACACGAAAAATTTGTTAACAAGTGTGAAGTGAAAAGCCGAAGATGGGGAAATTAGTGCAGAGGTGGATATATTTCCAAATGCCATAGGGAGAGTGGGTGAACACAAAGGGATTATTGACTTGGGGCAAGTTTATTTTACGCCAAATGAGCTCAACCGCAAAATATCGATTTAAATCAATGTCCATCCATCTCACCCTGAGTTTTTTTGCTGGGCCCCGAGTACGGACTGGTCTGTTCTGCTCTGCCAAGTGGATTTGTCTACATGGAAGGAGGAGGAGAAGGAGGAGGAGGAGGAGGAGGCGGGTATGGTGGCATGGGGAACGAAGCTGGGGGATTTGGGGACGACTGAGGCAGGTCACGGTGCCTTGCCTCCATGAATGGGAGCGCGTGCACATGGCTAAAACATGGAACCCGTTGGGCCAGCAGCCAGCAGCCAGCAGCTTCTGTGCGCTGGCTGCGCCTTTTATTTTTAGACATATCGACGTCTCAGCTATAAATATTATTTCTATTTTATTACACATTTTATTCGAAGCGATGTTTTTGTGCTCTCCCAGGTTTTTTCAAACCTGAGAGCCGAGAACTCCTCTTTAGGTTCTGCGGATCCCTCTCTGGGCTAGGGCAACATCTGGCCGCAGCACGTGCCAATCCAGTTGGAAATCCCCTCTTCCTAGGAGCCAGTCGTCTGGTCCATAACAAAAAAATAAATTATATTACATCGTTAAAATCAAAATAGAAAGAGCGGCGACATGGGACACTGCGTCGAGTCGAGTCGAGCCGAGAGAGGGAATTAATGTATGCACAGCATTGGGTTTATGCTCCGAAGAAAGCTATCAAGAAAGTCGGAGACCAAATTTGATTTGTTTAATTTCAATAAAGTTGTCACAAAACAAAGAAACAAAACAGTGTTTAAGGTATTCCAGAGATATCTGATCTCAGACAACGACAACAAAATATTTGTGCCATGCCTGAGAAAGGTAAGACGATGTCTTTCGTGGTAAGAGTATTTATTGAGATAACCCTTATCAAATTTAGGAAGATGCTGTAAGAAATCCCTTGGCAAGGCAATTAAAAACCTTTTTTATTTGTGACATGTGACAGAGATTCTAAAGAATGATTTGATATATACTTTAAATATATTTTAGAAGACTTTCGGGATTTCAGAAAGGGAAAAAAGGGACTATTTGGAGTTCTGATAATAATTGAATAATTTGTGGTTACCAAAAATAATAATACAAAAATGTTTATTTTTATTCTTCTTCATTCATATTATTATAATTATAATATAATCATTTATTTGTCTAAACATCAATATACCAATGACCTAAAATATTTTCTAGAACTATTTTCACACACTTATCATTGAATTTGAAGAATCTCCTTTCATAATCCATCAAGATCTCTTACTACAAGCGACTTGTCAGTGTAAATCATAGAAAATACGGGCAAAAAACAAGATCACTTGTCTATGAAAATGAAATCGAGGCAGTGTCGGCGAGCTGAAGACCCCAGAAGACCCTTAGACCCGCAAATAGATGAATCCAAGCCAAAAGGGAAAGGCGCTGGTGGGATGCGATCCGATGGGAGGGGCGACTGTTGAAGAGGCGTTGGCATTGCGTTGACGACCACGTTATATGACTGACTGAATGACTAAGTGACTGAATGAGTGACTGAGCGACTGAGCAAGTGAGTGAGTGACGGGCCCTACACGCTATAGCACATAGGTCTTCGGTCGGCCGACCGATCCCACAGAAAAAATGAGATCTTGACAAGCAAACGAAACGCTGGAAGTACAACAGAGGAAAAAAGGAAAAAAATCAAACCAAAAGCAAGATATCAAGATCAAGCCGATTCAACGGAATTCCATTTAGTGCTGGGCAAATAACAAATAACAAATAAGAAATAACAAATAAAGCAGGAACTACATACAACTGAGGTAAATGGAGGAGAAACAAGTTCAAGACAAAATTAAGGTGAAATTCTGTTCTGCAGTAACGGAAAATCGCCACTCGCGACTCGAGTCCCAAAATGCCACAGCAGTCATAAAAAATCAATGTTTGAACACGGTCTTTTATTGCTTGATTCTGTTTGGGGCAGCCGTTCGCTGATTGGAGGGGGCGTTCGCTGATTGAGGGGGATGGGTGGGAAGATCTGAGGACTGTGCAGCGGTTACACTTTGGCCCTTATCAACATTTGTCCAGGCGCGCAATAAACCACCATCTATTGTGCTGGACCAGGTCATTACTCGGCTCGCAATGGCCAGAATATAATGCGCCATTAGATAGTATATATTGCTTATATTCCAATACTTAATGGTAAAAGATGACAAAGTCGTTAAAAATGCCAACAAAGAATATTACAGTCCAAGTTATCATGAGCAGAAATGGTAAGCAATATCTTAGAATGAAGTTCAGGTACATTAGTACATTTAAAAACACCATAGACAGTAAACTCTTTGTTATATTTCAATAATTATATTTATATTACTTTATATGTCGACTTTACAATACAAAACATAAAGTAAAAGAAATGTAGTGTAATTAGGAACATAAATAAAATAGATATAGACCCAAAATAATAACTATAATTGAATACTAGTTAACTAATCACAATTTCTAAGACATATATATCCTTCCCATTTGGCACTTAACTAATGATTTAAAGCAAACTATCCCTCAAACACTCAAATAAAATCTGGCAAATATATCAAAAATTATCGCAAAAACTTGAGAATCAATCCTTGTAACAAGCCCCTTCCCAAACAACTTAACCCTCTATCTAAGTATGCTTACTTGCATCGAACACTTGACGGGCAGCAGACACAGTTTCGACCCAACTCAGGCCACCCATCAACCTCCAGCACCCACCCCCTGAAGGGCCTTGACCCTTTTGGCCAACCGGGGAAAAAAAGATTATAATAATAATCGTATATTGCCGCAATGCCATAAAAGTTGACCAACTTGGGGGGACTCCAGCTCGAGACTCGAGATATTCCATACATATAAATGAACTAATTTGGTTTACGCTTTTTGGGCGATTTTATGGAAGGCAGTGCCGGGCAGCAGCAGCCCCAGAAGCCCTGGGAATTTCTCATAGTGTGGGAGGCGCAATGCGGGGCAAAAACAATTGTACTAAAACATAAATTTACTTATTAAATAAAGAAAATACAGCCATAATTCTTTGGCTTCCATTTCGTCTCCTCTGCTGACGCTGTCTCTGCCCTCGCATATACTTATGCATGTATCTTTTTGGGCTTTTGGCTGGCGTCATTGTGGGCGTCTTGGCAACCACGCGGACGGCCAACTGGCGCTGAATTCTGGCCTTACTTAACCAAAAATACTTATGTGGGATACCTCCGACACACACACACGGGCACCACTAAATTAAGCATATTTTAGCTATTTTTATAAAGAAATAATAATTTGGCTGCGTCTTGCCATTTGTTAATGGCTTTGAAATGAGCAGAAAGTCAAAAAGAGCAGCCACTAAAATATTTCAAATTAAGATATATGAAGATTTATGCCACTCATCGAAGGCAGATGTACCCTGTTGATAAATATTTGGAAGCTAAGAATAGTAAAAGGATTTACTATAATTAAATTTGAAGATTGAAAGAACTATTAAAATTAAATAAGGCATAAACAATAATATATATATAATATAATAATCTATATATAATATAATAATCTATATATAATATAATAATCTATATATAATATA
>VNKC01004202.1:0-148393 GCA_008042775.1 Drosophila pectinifera | reverse complement strand
ATATATATTCCGATCCGCTGTTTTCAAGGCTGTTTTGGTCAAGTTATGGATATTCTTAAGTTTGATTTGTTCAAAAATTTGGATATAAAAATGCCAATTTAAGGACCCAAATATTTGCATACTTGAGGTCTTCTGGAGAGCATATTTTGGCCAAAAATGGAATGACAGCCAAATGCCATATATATTCCGATCCGCTGTTTTCAATGCTGTTTTGGCCATGTTATGTGTATTCTTAAGTTTGATTTGTTCAAAAATTAGGATATAAAAATGCCAATTTAAGGACCCAAATATCCGCATACTTGAAGTTTTTGGAGAGCATAATTTGGCCAAAAATGGAATGACGGCGAATTGCTATATATATTCCGATCCGCTGTTTTTAAGGGTATTTTGGCAAAGTTATGATTATTTTTAATTATGACTTGTAAAAAAGTTAGGATATAAAAATGCCGATTTAAGGACTGAAATATTCGCATAATTGAGGTCTTGTTGAGATGATTTTTTGATGTAACTGCTTATAAAATTTTGTAAAATCGCCCACAAATTTTTTATTCAATATTTTGTTATTAATATAATAATATAATATAATATTATAAATTTAACGACATTTGGCTCTCATTCCATTTTTGACCAAATTATGCTGTTAAGAAGACGCTAGAAAAAGAGATATACTTGAATTTCTAAAATGGCCCCTGTCTGAAATAATACCAGGTGTTTTCCAATTAGTTTTGAATTATTTTCTTTATATATTTCTTTGTATACATATACAGTATATATTCGTCTTTTTGTATACAACTTTATAGGTTTACACATCTTAGAACTGGGCTTTTATTGAGAATACTTGAAAATGTTGCAGCTGGTGTTCGATATTGTTGAGTCTCGTAACTGAAAGATTGACAAAACTAAAACTAAACTCGGGATATACAGATATTCATAGATCTCTAAATTACTTTGGCCTCACTGTATTTGTGCTGTGCCATCGATCAATGGGGTTTTTGCATAGTTTTAACCAATCTAACAGAATTAATTGTCTTTTACGATGGACCCAACTGAGCCATTATCTTCCGATACAAAATTTGGGCTATCATCAACAGGAGCTCAACTTATCGAGTGGTTTTTATTGGTTGTGCATTTACCTATGCTAGGTGTGTGTATAAGGTGTGTTCCTAGAGAGAGCAACTATTGCTATTGCTGATTGCTTGAAGCGAGTGTCAAGTGGGAGTTTGGAACCAAGGGTAACTATTTACATGTCTAAGATTTTGCACAATTCGTAGGAACGGAGAAATGAAAATAATCTATAAGTAGTTGATTTTTATCGCTAGGGTTCTATTGCGAGCTTATTGAATTTGTTGTAAGAATCTCTTTGAAGAAGAGCAAATATTTCTTGAGATTTTTCCCTTTATTCGTAATAACCGCACAAAAAATATATCATATTGGATAATGAGTTAATCGTCTAGAAGCACAAACCACCGCCCTGCATTGCCCTACTCGATGTAGATGTCCTCGATGGGATAGGCGGTCTCAATGAATTTCTGATAGAATCGCTGGAAAGCCCGGCTGCAAGATGGAAGGGAATTACCGGATTGGTATATAGGGTTCTTGGTCCAAGGACTTACCCCACTGCCTCGGCCACAGGTCTGGTGGACTCTGATCCCTTGAAGACGTGACACGCAAACCGCTGAACCGTCGGGTGCTTGGTGATGAAGCCAATGAAGCGGTGATCCCGAGGGTGAAATGCGCAGAAGGACACGTTCTTCAGCGAGTAGAAGTAGTCGATGCAAGGCTTCTTATCCTTTTTGTTTTGCTGTTGGGAGGGAAGAGAAAGGAGCAGTTCGGGTTAGGTAGAAAAAATTGGGATGACACTAAAGTATTACTATATACTCTCTTTAAATTATGATTAAGGATCCTTGAAGTCACTTTCTCAGAAGGATCAGACTATGGTATGCTGCGAAAGCCCTTCTATTTCATCCAGGATTCAGCAGTTAGTTAGTTATAAAAGTTATCCCCTACTCACACTCGGTCCCGATCGATCCACCATGCGTAGTCCCTGGTCGGACACCTCCAGGATGCAGGTCTGTCCGGTGGGAGAGCTCCCGTACTCGCCGACGATCTTGCGCACCGCCTGACAGACGACGCCCGTGCCCTTGTGCGCCAGCGTCTCCACAGAGCCGAGGTATCCCAAGAGGTAGCGCTCCTTCTTCACCAGCTGCACCGTCGGATCGAACTCGTTGTAGTCCAGGTCGACGGCGTAGGCCGAGGGGAAGATGCCCTGGCGGCCGGTGCGCAGGTTAACCCCCTCGCACCACAGGTCCTCGGCCTCCTTCTGCACGTAGATGGCGTCCCCGATCTCCAGCTCGATCTCGTCGTGGTGTCGCGGCACAAACTTGTGCAGGCCGCGGTGCGTGGCCTCCAGCATCTCCAGCTGGCCGAAGGGCACGCCCCCAAAGGGCGGCGGAAAGGGAGACTGCGACACGGGCGACGTGATCTGCGGCGACATGCTCTTGAAGTCGTTCGGAGAGTGCGCCGTGCTGTGACCGCTGTCCACATCGCCCAGGCTCTGCAGCCGCTCCGAGTCCGGGCTGGAGTCCTCGTCCATCAAGTAGCCGCACTTGAGCGACAGGAACGAGCGCTGCTGACCGCTGCCCCCGCGAACTGCCGGCGGAGGAGCTCCCGCTCCCCCATGGCGGAACTCATCCGCCAGAGAGCCAAAGTTGGAGCCACCTAGAAGATGCAGAATGGAAGCTGCAACGAGGCCATGAGTGGGTTAGCCCGTAACTACGAAGGGATATCAAGGGGGTTCATCGCCGGGTTTCACAGTTTAAGTAAAATAATAGTCAGGACATCAGCACTTAACTGGGAAGAGATCTTTGCAAATAACCCAGATAATATGGCCATAATAAAATCGATTCTTTAGAAGTGAAAACCGGTTAGGACCCTTAGGACTACTTGCATGCAGGACACACTAAAAGGAAACTACTCTCTCCTCTACTCAACTCACATTTCTTGTTCTTGGGAATTTCAGGAAGCTTGCGTCGTCGCCGAGTTGCAGCTGAATTCGGGGCCAGGAGATCCGTGCTAGCTCCAATGGTCACCGGGGCGCTGTTGCCACCCAGGCCACTGGTGTCCATGCCCAGGAAGCCACCAATTGCGTCCTGGTGGTTCAACGGGTGGTGTCGGTGCGAGTTGAAGGAGTCGTTAGTGTCCAGGGAGCCGTCCGAGGACAGAGTGACCTTCAAGCCATCGCCCAGCTCGTCGTCCTCCACTTGGCGCATCTTGGGCTCGCGGTCCACCAGCCCGATGCCGTCCTCCTGATCCGAGCCATCGCCCTCGCTCTTCGAGGAGTGAGAGTCCTCCAGGTCATCGTTGGGAATTAGACTGGGGATACAGGTGATACAGGTGTAGGTTGCACATTGATGAGTCAGGCGGAAAATGGCATTAAAAAAGTTCCAAGAGCACAGCAAGTGCACTTCCCTTCAAGGATACCGACTAAGTTCAAGGGGTGCTCCCGGGGACACGTGCAGCTTCTTAGCTGCGCATCACTTCCCCTTCGACTTATGAGTGTTACTTCCTTTATAATGTTTAACCTCTGACCTTTTTTACTTACGAGTAAAATGCATGGGGATTATTCTTCTTGTTGCCAGCTCCAGCTCCGAAAGTGGCAATCGTGTGGGGCTCAAATATGGGCCTGTGGAACTCCTCGAACTCGCTGTCCGCCATGGCGTCTTTTGGGACCTGGCTCCGGCCAGCTGCCACGCCCACAACAACGGGCTAGCTGGAGCTTCAACTGGTTCCGATGCGAGGAGAACTCTTTATTTGGAGGATCTGCCACCGAAGCTGGTTAACTTTTGCAATTTGGCCAGAGTCGAGTCAAATTTTTCACTTCACATGCGAAAATCGATAATTTCCTTGACGTCGCTGGCTGGCGCACTTGAGCCCCCGTCCGACGTCCAGTTGTGAGTGGTGCTCCGTGCTCCGTGCTCCGAGCCAGGGAAATTTGGGACTTTCAGCTGTCAGGCGAGAGCTCTCTCACTCTCTCCAACTTGTTTTTGTTTACCGCTGGCAGGACGCAGGGTGAGGAGCAGCGGCATCCAAGAAGCTCGAGTCCAAGTCACTCTCTGGGGGGTTGACGTGTAGCGCGCCGGCGCAGTGCGTCACATCCGCTCCGCGTGTCCCCTTCTGGGGGTGAGTTTGCGAATTGCAATACTGTTGCGCTTTGGTCACGAGCAGCCAGGAGCGGATCAGGCTTCGTGAGGGGTGGTAATAGGAGGTACAACCAGGGATGAGGAAGATACTACTTGAACTCTTTTTTATACTTTTCATTGAGGGAAAATATATATATAATTTGTAGGTATATATACTACCTAAATATTGCGAAAGAAAAATGTAAATAGTTGTATGAAATATGTCTTACATAGGGGGAGGATTATTATACTATTAAAGCGTGTAAGGATCACCCGGATTGGTCAACAAATGCATTCTAGGTCAGCAAATGCAATTAGTCTATTATCTCTGGTATCTATATAGAATTTTCCAATAAAAACAGACTTCTGAGAAGTAAGTAACACTTTACTTGCAATTAGCCTATTATCTCTGGTATCTATATATTATTTTCCAATTAAGACAGACTTCTGAGAATAAGTAACACTTTACTTATATGTACAAGATAAGTTGGCCTGCTGCAATACATTATTGTGAAACGTCACTCAATAAAATATGTGGGGAAATCTTATCGCTGGGGAAGGCCCATTACTGGCCTGCGTCTTTGTAGGGTATAAATACCCCGAGAATACCAGAAGGTTTCACATAATTATTCTGTTCCGACACCCATCAATATGAGAGCTCTCTTGGTTGTCTGCGTCCTGGCTTTGGCCACGTCCTCGATCCTGGCCCGCACCATGGACCGCTGCTCCCTGGCCAGGGAGATGTCCAACCTGGGCGTGCCCCGCGATCAGCTCAACAAGTGGGCCTGCATCGCCGAGCACGAGAGCTCCTTCCGCACCGAAGTGGTGGGTCCCCCAAACTCGGACGGGTCCAACGACTACGGCATCTTCCAGATCAACGACCTCTACTGGTGCCAGCCCCCCAATGGCCACTTCTCGCACAACGCCTGCGGCTTGAGCTGCAACGACCTGCTCACGGACGACATCACCAGGTCGGTCAGGTGCGCCCAGAAGGTTCTCGGAGAGCAGGGCTGGACCGCCTGGTCCGTGTGGCACTTCTGCAGCGGAGACCTCCCGCCGATCGATGATTGCTTCAAATAGAGTCTTAACTTTGCACAGCGAAATATAGTCTACATATATATAATAATATATATATATATAATATGATATAATATAATATGAAATAATGTCTCCTACTAATAAAGTACTATAACATATATTTACGATATACGTATTACATTCTGATTTTGTTTATATATCAATAAATATATATAAAGAAATAAAAAAAAGGAATCTTTATCCAAAACTGTCCCAGAAATATTGATAAGGTCCAGGTGAAATCTAAACTAATGGACACGAAGCTTCACTACCTATTGAAAATGCATCGCTGACATCACTAGGGAGTGATACATTTTTCTTTAATTTTAGAAGTTTTTTTTATATATGTTTTTATATATTTTGCAGCTCAGTGTGCCAGCTATGGAAATTGGTCATTTTATTTTAATCAATTCTAAAGAATACAAGGTTATAATTCTTTTCTCTAGATGATTTGGCGCTAGATTGCTAGTTTCCTATTAAAGGTCAATAGTTCTATGTGTTGCTAATGACAGACATATTTGTTACATGATTATTTAAATATTATATTTCATAAAACACAAATCTTTTTTAAATGGCCATTTATATATTTATTGAAAGTGTGTTTTGGGTCACATAAAATGAATATCGCGAATGCGTAAATATAAGGTTAAATGCTTTGACAAATGACAAAACCTATTTGAAGCAGTCATTGATCGAGGGCAGGTTTCCGCTGCAGCGATTCCAGACAGCCCAGGCGGTCCACCCCTGCTTCCCCTGGATCTTCTGGGCGCACCGCACCGACTTGGTGATGTCGTCCGAGAGCAGGTCGTTGCAGTTCACGCCGCAGCCGTTGGCGGAGTGTCCATTGGGCGGCTGACACCAGTAGGAGTCATTGATCTGGAAGATGCCGTAGTCCCTACCGGTAGGACCCTTCACGTCGGTGCGGTAGGAGCTCACGATCTCGGCAATGCAGGCCCACTTGTTGAGCTGATCGCGGGGAACGCCCAGGTTGGACATCTCCCTGGCCAGGGAGCAGCGGTCCATGGTGCGGGCCAGGATCGAGGACGTGGCCAAGGCCAGGACGCAGACAACCAAGAGAGCTCTCATATTGATGGGTGTCGGAAAACAATAATTATCTAGAACCCGCCACCTCGCAGTATTTATACCCGGTGGGAGCATGGAGTCGTTGGCACTCAATAAACAATTAACAAAGGTACATATGAGTAATGGTTCATATTTAATTAAATGATGCATCAAGAAGCTTGTTTGTGGTGAGCTCAAGACTTAGGAATATTTCCAGGAATAAGCATTGCTCCTTTGTATTATTTTATTGATATATTTAATCTTATTGATATGTGGATTTAACAAGAGCAATAAAAACTCTTACCATATTTCCGAGAATATGTCTTTATCTGGGTTACATAGGCTCAGTTATTTTTAGCTGATGAGCTCACTTTAATATATCACTTTAATTTTTCCATTACTCCCATTGTTCCTATTTCTAGAACCTATTTGTATTTTTGTTTATAAAAAACATATTCTGCTCCAATTACAGAACCCCTTCTTAACCTTCTTGAATGTTTAATAATTGTTTTTGAATACTTGTTTAAACCTATTTTCCTCGAATGTTTATGCAATTACCCCCGCTGTATGAATTGGAAATGCGGAAATTGAATCTGAGTCGCACTGCATCCCTTCCAGCCCCGCCGTGAAAATTAGTGGGTCTAACTTAATTATTCCGAAATCAAGGGAATCAACAGCTGCCATTCATCGTGACCTCGTCTCCAGTCCGGACTCCATCTCCGTCTCCGTCTGGGAGTTTTTTCTCGCGGAGTGGGAGGATTCCTTGTATCCTCCAAGGCACTCGCTGCTCTCCCATAAATCCATCAACAGGCTGGCGGCTCTTGGGCAAATAGAAAGTGGAAAGTGCTTCGCTCTGGGACTCGTTTGCCGGTCAATCAGTTAGCCAGCGCCATTAAGTTTATCGCCTCGGCTGATGAGCGGGCAGGGGGACGGGACGGGGCTGACCGCCCACGCATGTGTTTAGTGGCTGTCCGCACCCCTCTCCTGTGGTTTCCGCATATTTTAATAGTCAAGTAGCAGTGACTCTGGCTTCTGGCTTCCTGCTCACGGTTTTCCTCCGCTTTTCTCGGCTTTCCTTTACTTTCCCCCTTTTTCCCGGCTCTCTATTTGCCTTTCTTGAAGCGCAAACAATGGCCCAGAGAGGCGGGCGAAAAGAAATTGCCATTTATCTACTATTGACTCTGTCGCTCGGCAGCATCAAGTGGTTGCCGGTGGCGGAGGAGAGAGTCTTCCTTTATGGCCCGACTATTCCCGTTTATTTGGCCACTCTCAATGTCGCAGAGTCAGGCTTTTGCCTTGACCAACTTGCCATTGATTTTATCTAATAGGACAGGAGTTCTTCTCGATTCTCGATTTTTCCAAGCCGTTCCAAAGGGGTTTACTAGGTTTTCCTTACGGTACACTAGTTACTGCGATACCAGCATAAATTAAACGCTTGAATTTGAAAGTCAAGCACAGAAGTTGGTGTGTCTGTCCACCGAACCCAAACCCCTCACATGACTTTTCCCATTCAGCCATTGAAAGTTGTTGCTGCTGATTAGAAAGTGAAATGTTGGGGATAAACGGCGGTTAAAATACCCTAACAAACACAAAATTAATAAGACTAAAATAGGGCTAATAAAAGTTACTGTAAGTAATAAAACCTTAGAAAAATAACACAGAAAATGGTTGGTATTTTACAAACTTTGTAATGAACCCAAGTATTGCACAAAGACTTATTTTTAAGCCTCATCCAAAATGGTTTAAATTTATGTAAAATGTAGCATAAAAATTCACTTTATGCAGAATTAATCAAAGTAATTTCGGTTTAATTTTAATGCCAACTGACTAGCAACAGAATAAGTTCTAAGTCTCATAACCACTGCTTTATAAAACCAGGTTTAATGCCGCTCGAATTTTATATTAAAAAATTAGCTTATTTTAATTTAAAAACAACCTTTAATAGAAAGCCAACTTACCCCTTGCTTAAAGTGCCATGACGTCATGCGTTAGCGTTTCGGCCTGACTCCAGCATGATTTGGCCAATCAGAGCGAGAGCACATCCCCGTCCAGAAGGAGGTGGGGCCTCTGGCTGGAATGTGAAGAGACTCACTTGTAGCTTTTATATCCTTGAACGAATTTATCTCGCCACGCACACTTAATAAATACAATTGAATATGTATCTCCCTGGTGCGTGTGTGCGTGTGGAGGTCCTGCGGGCTGCCTATAAAAGGGCCGTCGCATCGGCAGGATCTTGCAGTTGCGCTGAGTTGCGCATACGACGCGTGTGCCCGCGGTGAAAGGAGTTCCGGCTTCGCAGTCCCAGTTCCGTGCCAGTGCAGTGCAGTGCAGTGATGAGTGCCTCGGGGAAGAGTCTTCTGGGCCTGTGGCTCTACAGGAGCGGCGAGCAGGAGTGGGCCGTCAAGCAGGGCAGTCCGCTGCACCAGCTCAAGAAGGATGCCACGGTGACGGGCTCCGGCTCCTCGGGCTCGGCTCCTCCGCACGTGAGTCTCTCGCGGAGTCTTTCCTCAGCTCCTCCAGAGCCGCCCAGGCTAGCCATCGGCGGCGTTGGCCAGGATCCCCCCAGGCAACACTCCCCGGGCGAACGCATCTCCATCATCTTCACACTGCGCAACCAGGTGGGAAACCTGGCCAGGGCTCTGCAGGTCTTCCAGGAGCTGGGCATCAATGTGCTGCACCTGGAGCTGTCGCCCCTGGAGATGGCCACCAACCAGGCCGACGTCCTGGTGGATGTGGAGTGCGATCCGCGACGGCTCGACCAGGTGGTGAAGATGCTCAACAGGGAGGTGGCCTGCGTCAACTACACGTCCGTGAATACGCATGGGTTGTCCAGGGCTCCGTCACTCTCGGCCTGCTCCAGTTTCGGTGAGTTTTTGATCCTAAAAATATGTAACTTTATATAATTTTTGATATAAAGAAAATGAGATTTAAAAGACAATTTTTAAAGGAATTATAATACCAATAAAGCATAAATGTAGCTCTACTTATAAATAAATCAGAAGAGGTTTCCTTTTCTTATATTAAAGTCTTTAGAATTTGTATTCATCCAGAGACCCTTTAAAAACCAACCAACAGACTTAGTTTCATTGTCTTATCCTTATCGGATCAGAGTGTAATATTATATAAATGGATATATATTTGTTTCCTCTAAATTCAAATTAAATTCCAAGAATTATGTTAGTCCCAGTCACCATAAAAAGAATTTTTTAACTTAGTTCCTGACTCAGTTCTCCCACTCCCTTTCCCATCTCACTTCGATTAGATTTTGGAGACATGGTCTGGTTTCCGCGCAAGATTTCCGACCTGGACAAGGCTCAGAATGTCCTGATGTACGGCTCTGCACTGGATGCCGACCATCCTGGATTCAAGGACCCCGTTTACCGCAAGCGGCGCGAGCAGTTCTCGGGCATAGCCAACAACTTCAAGCAGTAAGTGTTGGGCTAATAGAATTTCGCTTTCTCCCAATCCACCTGTAAGCCACTCCTTAAATCCTTGTTCCCCCAGCGGCAATCCCATTCCGCGGGTGCAGTACACACCGGAGGAGGTGAAGACCTGGTAAGTTTTTGATTGCATTTGGCTCTGATTGCTGCTGCATCGATTCATGGGGGCGACTTTGAAACTTTCTGCGCGAAGGGGCACCGTGTTCCTGGAGCTGCACCGCCTCTACGTGTTGCACGCAGTCCCGGAGTACATGGAGAACTGGCCCGAGTTGGTGAAGTACTGCGGCTACCGCGAGGATAACGTTCCCCAGCTGCAGGATGTGAGCGTGTATCTCAAGCGCAAGACGGGCTTCCAGTTGAGGCCGGTGGCAGGATATCTCTCCCCCAGGGACTTCCTCTCGGGACTCGCCTTCCGCGTCTTCCACTGCACCCAGTATATTCGGCACTCCTCGGACCCCTTCTACACGCCCGAACCGTAAGTTTACTTGACTTTAAGTATTATTTAAAATATAAATTAAGTATACTTAAAATTAAATATATTTTTAAAGGTGTGAACATTAAATTTGCATTTGTTGTTGCAAAATAGGTAATTAAATATTGGTTTATAAGTCGGAATAAATATTTTGCTTTCATATCTAACAAATTTATAGTGATAAAACGACACAAGTAAATGTGTAATTCATATTCATATTCCCTTCTACACGCCCGAACCGTGAGTTTATTTGACATTAAATATATTTTAAAATATAAATTAAATATAAATAAAATTAAATATATTTTGAGAAGTGTGACCATTGATTTTGTACTTATTTGCTACAATAAATAAGTAAATAGGTGATGTAATATTGGTTTATAAGTCGGAATAAATATTTTGCTTTCATTTATAACTTTGGAGACTTTGCATGCTTTTAGGAAACGAAATGATGAAACGACACAAGTAAATGTGTAATTTATATTAAATTACATATTATTTATAAATAATATATTGTAAAGTTCGAATTCCAGCTTAATATATTATAAACTCTTAATAAATAATATATATTTAAAGAAAAATATTTATATTAGGGATTTGCCGCTGACTTATGATTAATGTCATTTCATTTATATTATATATAAATAACTATTAATATATTTACAGAAAATTATT
Source organism: Drosophila pectinifera (assembly GCA_008042775.1). Classification (NCBI taxonomy): domain Eukaryota; kingdom Metazoa; phylum Arthropoda; class Insecta; order Diptera; family Drosophilidae; genus Drosophila; species Drosophila pectinifera. The sequence continues at coordinate 137,489 of VNKC01004202.1, read as the reverse complement.
TCTATTAGGGATTTTCCGCTGACCTATGATTAATTTCATTTAATTTCATTTGATTTTTCATTTTGATTTTCCTACTTTTCCAGCGATTGCTGCCACGAACTTTTGGGCCACATGCCCTTGCTGGCCAACTCGAGCTTCGCCCAATTCTCACAGGAGATTGGCTTGGCCTCCTTGGGAGCGAGTGATGCGGACATTGAGAAACTGGCCACGGTGGGTTCTCCTCCTTCCCTTCCTTAAATTAATCTCTCCCTGAGATGACACCTTCCCTTGCCATTGCCATTCCCAGCTCTACTTCTTCACCGTGGAGTTTGGGCTGTGCAAGCAGGCGGACAGCTCCTTCAAGGTCTATGGAGCCGGACTCCTGAGCTCCGTGGCCGAGCTGCAGCACGCGATTACTTCGGAGCAGAAGATCAAGAAGTTTGATCCGGAGCTGACCTGCCAGGAGGAGTGCATCATCACATCCTACCAGAACGCGTACTACTACACGGACTCCTTTGAGGAGGCCAAGGAGCAGATGAGGTGGGTTTTACAAAAATATTATTATTATCTAGCAAGTTTATAGACAGAAATTCCTTAAGTCTGAAGTAAACTTATACTTTTTCTGTATATATTTAAAGGGCCTTTGCCGAGAGCATCCAGAGACCCTTCGGAGTGCGATACAATCCGTACACCATGAGTGTCGAGGTGCTGTCCAATGCTCAGAAGATCACGGCTGTGGTCAGCGAGTTGAGGGGCGATCTCAGCATCGTGTGCTCTGCGCTGCGGAAGATCTCCGCCACGGATGAGAACCTGGACGTGGACAGCATCGCCAACATGTTGCACAATAGCCTCAATGTCAGGGGCGGAGCCTCGGGCGGCGGAGGAAGTCCCTGCAGTCCGGACAACTCGGACAACTCCACGGCGGAGGGTGACTAAGCCGCGGAAAAGTAAAGTGAATGGATAAAATCTGGTAGAGACTCTTGGGACCAAAAATCGGTATAATTCGCTTGGTAAAGCTTTGAAGAAATTTAAATTTAAATGGAGACTATTGTTTGCTATTTAAATTTATAATCATACACTTTAAGTTATATTCCCTTTTAAATTTCTGATAAAAAATATGATTTTTGTTTGTACCCAATTATGAATTCCCTTCTCTTTAAAATGATTTCAATAATATGCTGGGCGAATTATACCGCGAACACTTTTTGAATATACACGTATCCATGTCTATGTCTAGCAGTTGTTTATTCAAACCTTAAAGCTATGTTAAAACTAAAGTAACAATAAATTCGCAACCTCTCGGTGTAGCTGCCTAGTCTACTTGTAGATCATATCACAGTCGCTGTTGAGCAGCAGCTTCTTGCTCATGTAGCTGGTGAGGCACTGCACGAGGAAGTTGGGTATGGTCCAGAGGTTGAAGCTGAGGGCCAGGACCCGCCACTGCTGCAGGATCAGCCGGATGTCCGAGAGCCAGCCGAAGCGGTGGCCCATCCGCTTGGACACCTGGCTGGTGACGCCCCTGACCACGCCACCTGCCAGGCCGGAAACGCTACCCCGCCGGCGCTTGGTGGGAGCTCCATCCTCGGAGCCCGAGCCACAGCCGGAACTCGAGCGGGAATGGGTGCGGGAGCGAGGGCCAGGGCTGCTTCTCCCTGAGGTCAGGGCTCTCTGGTCAAAGTCGGGCTTCAGGTCGACGCGTGGCGCTATCTGAATGCGATCCACTGTGTCGCAGATCTCCGCATTGCTGATGAGGATGCCCGCCACAATGTACATCATCTTGAAGACCCTAATGTGGGGAGTATTTTGGTATTAATAAAGGTTTTTCCAACGAAAACCGAGGTCGAACGCACCTCACTGTATGTGACATCATCTTGACAGTACGTAGATGTATTCCTGGGTATTTATTCTGTCTGTTTCTGTTTTTTGCCTGCACCAAGGTGCCTTATCAGCCTCCGCGGGCTTTATTCGATTCCGATTCTAAGCTGGCCGATCTGCTGATGTATTTATTCGCTAGTTTCCCTGCTGGGCACGTGGGTCGACTTATGGGCACTGATTCCGCGGATTCCGCTGGTCGAGATCCGACTACTGCTCTGCTCTGGGGCTGGAAACCGACTGAAGGCGAGCTGGCGGCGACCCGAGCGAGCGGAGCTGATAAGCCGGGAACCAAAAATAATACTGGATAAGGCGCTGCAGGTCCGATGCTAATGCTCGCTCGAGATATGATCCGATCGTTCCTTTCTAATGGGTCTGCAGCCAGGTTCTCTCAGTCGTTCTCCCATCAAAAACCTGGGGCGATAAGGCCTCTGACATTCGGCTTATCGATCAATTTTATGGCTCACTTTGCTGCAGGCGGCGGCGGCGTCAAAATAACTCTGAATCGCTTGGAAACTACGTAATGTTTGCTGTCCGCCGTGCACCTTGGACTCCGGATTGGATGAGTAGGCGGCACCGGCTAGCGCGACGTGATTACCCATAAACGCCGGGGTCTGCTCAGGGTTCGATCGCATGAACCGGGTCCGTGTCCATCGAATCCATCCGATAGTGAGCCCTTATCGGGGAACCCATCTAGTTCACCTTTGTCTAAAGTAAACAATTGGTATTTGACATTCCTTGTTGGCCTTCCCTTTCCATTATCTGGGAATTATATTTTACATTACTTACTAGCAGCGTGTGTTATAGTTTTGTAGATCGGGGCATAGATACTTTGTCTAGCGCTGTTTTGGCGCTTTAGTCACATGATCACAGCTAGGAAAGCCTCAGAGAGAGTACATATTTTTCCAATTTTGAGTCAATTTATCTCTTAAAGTTCTCTCTGTGTACAGATGTGTATATATTCTGTGTATATATTCGTATTCGTAATCTATAACATAGTCTCTATGCCAATGAAAGTCATACCCCTAGACAGTTCTGATCACAAGTTTTAAAGATTTTTTAAGTTAGTATTTTTATTTAATTATCGATTTTTATTTAATTATCGATTTTATTTAATTATCGATTTTTATTTAATTATCGATTTTTATTTAATTATCGATGATTTATTTCCAAAAAACCAAAATATTGCTGATGCATTTTAGTCTTTAAACATACATTACCTTGTAGTAAGCTCTTGTAAAATATATTTAGTATAAGACTATCATATTTAGGTTAAATCACTTAATACACTTCAAGTTAAATAAAAAGTGAATGTACATATATATAAACTGTATTTTTGTCATTCTATATTTTTATTAAAATAAAGATTTTCCGGGAAAATTTGTGACTGAGAATATTCGTTGTTACATGAGCTTAAAAGGCGGAAAAATGTGCTTTTTACCTGATTGTAAATAACTTGTATCAAACGTGATTCTCCTTCAGCTGCTTTCGTTACTAGCTAGTCATACTGTTATACCCAACTTTCTTCTCATTATCCTGGACTTCCACCCTGTTATAACAGCTAGCCTGGTTTCAAAAAAAGCTATGTGTTGCAATAGCTTTTAATGTATTGCCTTCTTTTTTACTCTGTCTTAACTTAATGCCAAAAATAAGGAAACATTTTTTAAATATTATTTTCCTCGAATTTTAATATGTATTTCTTTCTGATTCCTATTGAAATACCTAATAGAATATCAGAGACACATGTGTGCAAATTAATTATTTGTAAAAAATGTAAACCTAGAAGAACATTTTAAAAACTTAGCGAATTTTATATTTAAAGCAAAAAATCTTTTATTGAACCCTGAATTCTTAACTAATTAGAGATAGAGATCTGTCCTAAGATCCTTTTCAAACTTTATTTCGAATTAAATACTTAAATGCAAATGATGCTATTAGTAATCTTTTAAAATTATTGTAAATGTTTTTGTTCAATTACTGTCTATTAGACAGATTTCTCTCCATATTCTCCATCTCTAAAATGAGATCAGAGCACTATTAAATACTATTACTTACACCCTAACTAAGTTAGTGGAAAGTGAACGCCAAGGCGGTCTCCAAAGTGGTTTAGATTTCAACAGTTGCGGTTTCACAGATGCACGGCAATTGGCTTTTCAAATTAAATGGAAATTGACTCCCTTGAATTAATTTGGGCAGGATCACCTTCCCCACTCGCTGCCACTCCGGCCTGTGTTCGACCACAAACCCATTTAATTTGTTGGCCGAGAACCCAAGGCCATAATTGACTCTACTCGGTCCGAGGGCCAGGCTCAGTCTCAGTTTCAGTTTCGGACCAAGGACCAGACACATACGCAAGGTGTCCGGCCGAAATTCTTAAGCAACACTCCGGCAGTGAGACTTTCCCACATAAATTATGCAGGAGCCGTTCGGGGCTTGACCACTGGCGCCTGTCGACAGGCGACACCAGTCACCAGTCACCAGTCGGGCGGCAGGAGTGTGAAACAAGATTATTTACAAAATGCACAAGCCACAGAATCTTAAACACAGCAAGCAGGAAGCAGGCAAGGACCTTTCCTGTGCGGGGGGCGGAAAGAAAACAATTTCCACACAAATTTCTGGGGCGAGCACACAAATGGAAGCCAAACAAACAAGCACAAACAGCTGGCAGGAGGCGGCAGACAAGTCTGAGCTGCCAAAAGGTATTCCCCAAGAATGTCTGCCACAAGGACGAGGACGATGGCACAAGGACCAGCACAGCACAAGGACCAGCACAAGCACTGATTTGTCTCCCCGACAGCACAAAACACTTCCTCTTCGCACACAGACACAGGCACAAAGGAGCCAGGAGCCAGGAGTCAGGAGCCGGAGCCAGGACAACAGAGCTCGAGCCAGTCGGAGCCCCAGTTGAGTCCTGGCAAACGGCAAATGGAGACGTTATCGTCCTCATCATTCGGCATCGTCTTGGAGCAGGAAACCCCCCACAGCCGACGACCTTGACACACAACTGTGTGGTCTGGGGCGGCAGGAGGAGGGTACTGGTAAGGCCAGGGACTGCCACAAATGCTCATTCAAGTGTCCAGTCTGAAAAATGGCCACCTCCTGCTCCCGCTCCAAAGCCAGGGGCATTCAAGGAAGCAGCAGAAGTCACACAGAGAGCAGCAGAGACCAGCTCTGGCCGGTTAATTGTGTGCCCCGGCTCACACAGGAGTGTGTCCCTCGTCCTTCGTCCTTCTTGTTGTCCTCGGCAGCCATAACCAGCATCTCCTGCTGCCAGCTGCAACTGCACTTCTGAGTCCGAGATTTCACAGCTTCAGCAGAGCAGAGCCACTTCCACTTCCACCCGGCACTCGCCACTCTTGCCACTTGCCACTTGCCATTTGCCACTTGCCACTTGTTGCCGGGTCTAAAATACGAGACTGATGGGCCAAAGGATAATTGAAAGGCTGCCTTTAAGATGGCCGGCAGCTTAAATGCAAATTAGGAAAGGGTTCAGCCAAATCGCTTAATAAATTGCAGACCGAGCGAAATGGAAATTGAAAATAATGAAAATGCATGAAAAACTGGCTGACCTAAAGGGTGAGTGTGGAAAACTCACTATGAGTCAGCAGTTGGGTGAGAAGAAACCTCACGAGGAGAAGAAAGGGTGTTTTCCCTGGACATGATATATGATGGAGCCCGAGTCCGAGTCCTAGTCCGAGTCCTAGTCCGAGCAGGAAATAATTCCCAATCCCGGCGGAGTGGGACATGCAAATATTGAAACGCGGACCGGGGACAAAGAAATCTAAACAACAAAACAGCGACGGGGACGGCAGAGCATTTTTGGCCAGCCACTAACAATAAATGATGATGGAAGTCGGACTGGGGGCCAGGTGGGGGCCACTCCGCAAGGAGTGCAGGTCTTCCGGCTCCGAGCATCGCTGATTAAACGCGAGTGCTACGAATGCGTCGCGAGGTGACGACGACGACGACATGGACATAGACATGGACCGGGGCTGGGGAGTGGTCAGTCCTCCTCCAGGTCCACGTCTACGTGTCCAGACAGCCTGCAGTCGGGCAGCTTGCAGGCTGTAGATCCCAGGTCCCGAAACCCAGACAGACGACTCTGGCAGGAGTCAAAGTAGATGGAGCACACTCCCATGCCCCATGCCCCATGTCCCCTTCCCGGGACCAGGACTCGTGATGGCTTCGAGTCCGAGGCGAGTCTGCGGCAACAATTTTCGACAAAGGACCAGAAAAGTGCAGATTGCAAAAAATCAACTACGGCCATATTTGCTGGACATGTGTGTGTGTAGATTCCTATGGTTTTTTGGGCAAACATTTCCGGATTTTCTTCATTTTTGTTGTATTTCACTAATTTATTTCTTGATTTTATTTGTTTCGCTGCCAGAACACTCCGCATGCAAATGATGTTGAATGCGATAAGTGTTCGAAGGGTTGGTCCTCGTCCTGGCCTCGTCCTGGCTTGGGGGGGTATAAAAAAACACTTGAAAGTGGCAGACATGGGGGAGCAGGAGCAGGAGCAGGGCTGGGTGGCTGGACCACCGTTTGAAATATGAACTTGAGGGACGCGCGTATTGTCTGCCCTGATTATGGTTGGGTGGTTTTATTCACCTCCCGTTGCCAGCTGTGGCACCCAGCTTCTTCCTTCTCCTGCAGGTTGATTTATTAAGATGATTTTATTAGTACAGATCCTCCGTGCAATTGAGGAGGATCCTAGAGAGGGCATTCCAGGCACTTAAAGCCAAGAGCCGGCATCCCGCCATCGATGGCTGGCCCCTCGCCGAGGCTCTTAATATTTCATATGAGAAATCAAGTATACGCCGTGTATGGCCCGCGCCACTCGCTGCAGCTGACAGGGCAGTGCATTACCGTTAGCTCACATGTCCTTTGTGACACAGGCTACCCCCTCCAGGTCCTCGACATCTTTGACTGCTTGGTTGGTTGGTTTTTTTTCGTCGCTGCACATAAACCAAATATGTATGTAATTTTTTGCAATTTTCTAACAAAATTTCGCATTTTTTCGTGTTGCTGTTTTATTTTGCATGGCTCGCTGGACGGACCGAGGCTGCCTGTCCTGGGACGGAGCTCTCCGAAATGTCCTGTGAAACGTCCCTGGCCGGGCAAGGAGGCCACTTGGCAGCCGGATCACGTTGGAATATTTTCAATGTCCTGGACGGGATGTGTGGCGGGATATAATAATTTCATGTGACATGCAGCGGACGCTGCTCGTCTCCGTTCGCTCCTTGCCAGCGTCTCCTCCTCCTCCACATCCTTGTTGTCCTGGCTGCTTTGATATATAATTTTGCATTTTTTAATGCCTCACTTGCCCCGAGCCACGGAGAATGCCAGAGTAGAGCTCGTCCTGTGCGGCGGCACATGTCCTGCACTTTTGGCAGCGCATAATCTCATTTAGTTGCTGGCAAAACGCTTTTTAAAATCAAATTTCCGCTAAAACATTTTCTATTTGACATTCGTTGGCATTTGTGGCTCACAAATGGAAAATAACCCGCTCTCTCTTTGTCTGGCAACTGGGGAAGGATAAAAAACTATTGCAAGGACTAAGCATTTAAGGAGGGTCTGTAAACATTTGATGGACAATTTCCTTAAACAAAAAAGTGCTCTGTCAAAGGGCAGACCCTCGTGGTCCGTTCTTTATCTACTTTTTGAATATTATTTGAGCTTTGCTGCAGTTTGATTGATCCCGTCCATGGACGATGCTTTATTTCTTCGCCCCTTGCGAACGCATGTCCATCATAATTAATGGCAGGAGTCCTTGCTCTATAAGTCGAGCTTGGGCTGCAGCTTCATCAGGCTCTTTCCCAGGACCTCTTTCGCCTCCTTTCGCCTGCCTCTGCTTTCACTTCTACCCAAGTTGGCTCCGCCTCCAAAAGCCGGCAGTTGGTGCGTTTCTGTGCGTCCGCTTGGCGCTTTATGTACACCGAAAACCCAACGATAAGGCGAAGCAGAAGCAGGAGGAAGTCGGAAGAGCAGGAGCATCAACAGGACCTGCAACATCAGCAGTAGCAGCAGCAGCAGCAGCAGCAGGAGCAGCAGCAGGAGCAGGAGCAGGAGCAGGCGCCAAAAGAGACGACCGAGTGCCGGGCCGAGTAAATGAAAATGAATGGCAGGCCGCCTAAAAGTAGGCAACGAACGCAGCCCCTTCCTAATACATAGAGCCATCGAAAAGAGATGGTGGGCGGTGGGCGACATCCTGCAGGATGGAGGAGCCGAGAGAGCTCCAAGAAAACTGCTTGCGTGCCCACGCGGCGTATGTGCAACGTACGAACGGCCCACGAGGCGTATGTGCAACGCACACACCCCCAACCAAAGCCATGTAAATCAATCAGACAGGACATTCGCTAAACTTATTTGCGCTAAATTATTTTCCAAGGAGCGGGAGTACAGGATGGCCAGGACAAACAGGCAAAACGCTCAAGCACTTTAGTCAATTTAATTTCCTAATTAACTGCGGCAACAGTCCGACATCATTGGCCTGCCCCCCCCTCACTTGTCGTTAATGTGCGTTGCCCGAAAGCAAGGACACCGAGTCCTTGCTCTTTGGCTCGCTCCGTGTGTTGGTAATTAGCCGCACACGTTGGATCCTTTAACACCCAGCACTGATGATCCTTGGACGGGCATGCAAATTAAGTCAAAACAATTGCGCACACACACATAGTCCTAGAGAGCCCGGACAGGATGTCCTTTTTTCCGCATAAATATATGTAAACTTTCTACGCTGGCTGCATAATAATGTGTCCGGCAAGGCAAGGATAACGTAATAAAATAAAAGCCACTTCACACATTCTCGACCTCGACGGTCCTGGTCCTGGCCATTTTCCTGGCTATTTTTTCCCCGCTAATTTGTTTTACTTTGTTTATATTAAAAACATTGTTTGCCTTCGCCGGGGCCAGGCCAAAGTGCAAATGTGTTAACCGCAAAGGATAACATTTGCCCCAGGGCTGGCCGGCCAGCGGATGTCCTGCCAACTGCCAGCTGCCCGTGTTTGACATTATGTCGGCAATTAAATTGTCATGTGAGAGCACAGAGGATAAGTAAATTATATGGCCAAAGATGCTGATTTGGAGAGGGAACCCTGTCTGACCTTAAAACAACACACCAATGGCCAGGACAAACATGAAAAGTGTCCTCCTCCGTTTGCGGCACATTGCTCGGTTTTCGGTTAAGTGACCGGAAAATTGGGATCCTTTACGGCACATTTAATTCACACATATGAGCGGCACAATTACCCGAACACGCCCAGGACATCCCCGGCTCCCCGGCAGGACTCCGTCCTTTTGGGTCGCCACGTAAGCGTAGACAAATAACACTTAAGCGCGAGATGCCAGCACTGGATTCCTGCGGCTCTCCAGACCCCAGAAGCCAGTGGCAAAGCCAACACCAAAGGAACTGCCAGGCACAGCGAGAAAAAACTGAGAGTCTTTGGGATATGAAATCTAAATCAAATTTAGATGGCAACTTGAATGAGGTAAATAAATTGTATTAAAAGAGAATCTTAAAACAATTAATTTAGTAATCATTGTTTATAATACAATATAGTATCAGACTTTCTAGCAACTTCTTTTACCTATATTACCTATAGTAATCATTGCTAATAATAAAATATAGTATCAGACTTTCTAGCAAATTCCTTTCCCCATATTTTTGACAAGTGTATGTGCCTCGCTGACGCGTGCCGCAGATCTGGTCTGGAGTTTGGACCCAGGGGGCAAACGCGGAGCCACTCAGCTGCAACCTCGACAAGCGACAGCAAAGAGTTTTTTATATTTTCACGCACACAAATTTCTACATTTTTTACCCCAGACCGCGAGTGTGTGTGAACGTAACTCGCAAGGAGTTTATTCTAAGGACAACGGTGGGGAGTGGAGTAAAAACGGCAAATCTTTTTCTATATTTATATATTTAACAATAAAAGCCGGTCGCGGAGTCTGGCTCCGTTTTTGCGGCGGGCTGTCTGGGTGACAGGCTGACGAGCCTGGGATGCCTTTTGGGTCTCGTCCTTGTGGGTCTCAGGACGAGTGGGGCTGCAAAGAGCAGCTAACGGAGCTGAAAAATGCGCTGGCTTTGTGGTTGGGTTAAGGGATACCCTTGGCGAGGTAATGAACTCATGGAATCCTGAACTGGTAAAGGATATATATTTGCTGGTTAGTTATTAGAAAGATATATAAATTAAACTTCAGCTTTCTGAGAAAAAAATCTATAAATAATAATAGTAGAAAGTCTTTTAATGTAATTAAACTGAACTGAAGTTATTTTATATTAAGTTACTGGCTTCAAGCCTAAAGTTTATTCGAGTCTCTAAAACCTGAAGAAATTTATAATAATCAGAAAAATTTAGTACTGAGAAATATTTATAGTTAATTAAGTCAAGAGGGTATTTAGTATTCCTTTCTGAGAAAAAAATCTATAAATAATAATAGTCGAAAGCCTTTTAATGTAATAAAACTTAATACTGGCTTCAAGCTTAAAGTTTATTTGAGTTTTCAGGAAGATAAGTCTCTAAAACCTCAAGAAATTTATAATAATCAGAAAAATTTAGTACTGAGAAATATTTATAGTTAATTAAGTCAAGAGGGTAGTTAGTATTCCTTTCTGAGAAAAAAAAACCTATAAATAATAATAGTCGAAAGCCTTTTAATGTAATAAAACCGAACTTAAGTTATTTTAAATTAAGTTACTGGCTTCAAGCTTAAAGTTTATTTGAATTTTCAGGATAACAAGTCATTAAAGCCTCAAGAAATGTATAATAATCAGAAAATTGTCATACTAATTAAATATTTATAATTAATTAAGTCAAGAGGGTATCTAGAATTCTTCTTTTACAATATCTTTTCCCCACTTTTCCGCACTTTTCCCTTTTATTTTTTTAATAGGAGATGAGCTCCAAAGCAGACTTATTTGTGTTAGAACACACGGATTATGACTTCCGCTGAAGTGTGATTCGTGGCAACAATAAGCCACTTGTTGGCCTTTGCGGCTGGCCAAAAGCAACCGCTGGTACTTGGCCCTCCCCCTGCCGCATTTTAATCCGCCCAACTCTTGGCCAAGACTGTGTTAAATGCTCTTTTAATGAGAGCTCGTTGAAGACTACTTGTTTACCTGGCTTACCATTTGAAATTCAAGCGAGGAGTTGAGGTAAATTTAAGTTTGGTTGCGACTCTGGCCGGCTTTTTGAAATGAAAAAATGCAAAGCGACTTCGACAAACAGAATGCTGATGATAAACTGGCCATTGGCCAAATGAGGAAAGCCAACGCATAATCAAACACCGAAAAACCAAAAAGGCAGGTGCATCCCGGAGGAGGCCCGTCCTCACCTGGCGACCCCTTTCGCTACTCATTTACCTGTTTTGCTGTTGTGTGTTGCCGTGCAGCGGGGCTCCGGTGTTCTTTGGCACAAACAAATTTCTGTTTGTTGTCTTTGGAGGCCTGGAAATTGCGTTTCCGCTTGAGGAACGCTCCCTGCCCCCCTGCCTGGAAAATGTTGGCTGAAAATCCTGGCCAAGAAGCGAGCATTTCCTTGCGCCTGTGAGGCACCAAGAGAAAATTGCCTCTACTTAATTAGAAATTATTTGTTTTTAAGGATTTGTGATGGGTAATTAAACAAGTTAATTTAGAATTTAAGGATATGATTCAGTAATACTTTAATGTAATATATTTTGAGCTCTGTATATACATACTTTTTTCTTTTTTGTTAAATAAATACTTAAGCGAAATGATTGAGTATAATTTCGCTTTCTGTATTTCTTTCTCAGCGTTGAGGGAGTCCCCCTAATTATCCGGGTAGTCTCCCTAATTTCTGCCAGTGAACTGCGACTGTTTGCTTTTGGGTTTTTGGTGGAAATGTTGCGCTTGCAAATCGCACGGAAAATTCGAGAAAGAGAACGAGAACGAGAACTAGAACGAGAAACAGACATAGGCAGCAGCTCCTCTGTGTTGGTTTTGGGCCTGGGCCTGTGTCTCCCACCTTGCCCCACCTGCCGGCTTTCCCTCAGCCGCTTTCCTCGTAGAAGAGGATTTCCATTTCGCAGCTTAGAACAGAACTGTTCGGTGGGTGCTCTCTGCTTTTCTAAATAATAGGATTCGCGACCGGCAGCTTCGAGGAGGTCCGCCGAGCCCCCCTTGTGTTTTCCAGCCACTCCAGCCCACTCGGGCCCTCGCAATAAGCCAAACAATGCAGCAGACGCATGCATGGCCCAAGGGTGGGGAGGCAGGGGGGCAGTGGCAACTTGGACCGGCTATCGATTGAATTTATTTGCATTCGCATGGACCCCAAATGCGGCGAAGGAGGTGTGGGCAAAGAGGCCTGGTCAACAATTCTTTCGATTTCCATTTCCGTGTCCTCTCCAGGCACCGCCAACAACGACAACAAGGACAACAAGGACAACAATAGGCACCACAAAAAATTGTGACAGAAAAGGGATTGAAACTAAAAATAAATCAAGGAATTTAAGATTTTAAAAAATTCTTCTTAAGGTATTCAGAAATATATTCCTTGAGTCTTTGAATGTTAAAAAATATGTTTGTTTATCTTGACTGTTCCGCAAAGATATTCTCAATTATATTTAAAACATTCATAAGTTGATATTTTTTATATTTAATTTCAGTGTACTGTTGGCAACAACAAACATGCCGCAAAAATCATTAGAAACTCTTTTGTTAGCTATTTATTTACTATTTTAAAAACCCTTCTTGAGGTATTCAGAAATATATTCCTTGAGTCTTTGAATGTTCTAAAATATGTTTGTTTATCTTGAATGTTCCGCATAGAATTTCCTAATAATATTTAATACCTTCATAAGTTGATATTTAATTTTCTGATGATTAAGATCTACATTCTCATTTGATTTCAGTGTACTGTTGGCAACAACAAACATGCCGCAAAAATCATTAGAAACTCTTTTGTTAGCTGGCGCACGTTTGCAGGCTCCAAAGTCGGAAAATAAAACGGCAGGGAAAACGCCTCCGACGCAGGCCTTCCTTGCCTCCGAGGACGCGGAGCGACTACGTCGCGTATGCGCAATTTTCTGAAAAAAAAAGAATGAGGGAGTGGCTACCCAATTGACCGAGGCCGACGAAGGACCTCCAGGGGCTGCAACGGTGGACTCGGAAGAGTGGCTGCTGCTGCTGCTGCTGCTGATGTGGCCACTTCTTTTGTTACCCCTCCGCCGGCGGTTTCTCCTCTGCAGGATTCCCTTCCTCTATTTCTGCGGTTCCTGTTTTTTTTTCCTGCGCCGCTCGTTGGTTTTGCGTGATCCACACTTTAAGCAGCCTTAGTCGCAGTGGTCACCAGCAGAAAATCCTTGTGATAGAAGTGGAACAAGGGGGAAGGACCAAGGCGGCAGGGGAGTACATATGCAAGCTACAGGATTGCATCGCTTAGCAGGCTCTTAAAAAAGAGTCTGTAAAGTTCCTCTAGAAAATCACTTCTATTCTGCAGTTTTAATAATGATTTCTGAGCCACAAAACTTCATATTTACAGCCGCTTCATGTCTAGCTTTAATTTTTAATCAAATTATAAGAGCTTTATAATATTTTTTGTTTATATCTTTGTTCATGGCAAATACCTTTATATATGTTCTACATTCCCATCAAAATTATGAGTAGCTCAGCTTTGTAGGCCATAGATTTTTGCCTTCTCTGAGATTCTCAGTCTCAAGTGAAAGCTTTTCTGTAATTTTCTCCTCTGAATCTTTAGGGTTTCTATACTTTAGCTTCTGTTGTCACTCCGTTTATCCTTGATGCGTATATCTGGCTTTGAGAGCTTGAAGAGCCTTCAAGGAGCTCTCCAGTGGAGCTTGGAAAAACTGGCAGAGAACAAGTGGTTTTTTTTGCCCATTTCTAAGGATGGCCGCCGAAAGGCGCTAGGCTTTCTAGGCATTCTCCAACATCCTTTTCTCGCTTCTGCTCCCTCTTTTCCATATTTTGCTCCTGCTGACATACAATGAGTCCTCTTTATTTCTATTTTCATTAGGTTTTATACTCTATCAAAGGATCTTTGGATTAAATTTCTACGAGCTATACTTTTGGGTTATTTAAGTATAAATTCTTTTTAAGTTAAATGTGTGTTAACTGATCTAGAAAATATCTTCCTTACATTTTAAAGGAACCATTCTAAAGATAATAATTAAAAATTCCACTTAACATGGAATTTCCCTTGTGTTTTTAAATCAGGTGATCATAACTTTTTTTTAACATATTCGAAATATTAAGAAGGTAATTTTCATGCTCATATTAATTCCAAATTATTAAATATATTAAGGTAGTAATTTCCCTATTTGTAAGGGCATTTCCAATATCGGCAAGTTAATATCGAAGCACCGGCTTTCAGTGGCTTTGGCCATTTCCTGTCGCCAATTCCTTGGCCATCGCTTTCCCTTTTGGCCGTAAGTGTGTGCTGGTCTGGTGTTTCTCTATTTTCCTTTTCAATTTGAACTCTTTCACTTTGCCAGCGGATGTCCTTTAACGTGGTTTACAGACCACTGCCCCCGAACCTGTTACTCCACACGCTTTCTTCACGCTGCCCCGATAATTTCACTTTGAATTTCCTCGTCGCTGCTGCACGGAAGCGCGCTAGTTTCCTCTCCCAACGGACCGGTTAGTTTTCCGATGTTCCGCCGTGTTTTTTTTTTCCAACTGCACTACGGTCGCCATCTTGGACTTGTCAAGCGGAAAGGGCCTTCATTTCCGCCTCGAAAGCACCGCCGCGCTGCCTGTCCAAATATTAGCTGGAAGCGCAGGAAAGAAGGCAGCCAGGAAGAATCTGCCACTGAAGGTGAGGAGATTCTACAGTAATGGCTACTTTAAGCGAAGATCGAACTATTTTTTTGGATTCAAGGCAGTCTTTGGGAGTAATGCACTTCATAGTGTTTTAATAATGCAATTCTTAAGTATTAAAATTCGGAAAAATTTATTAAGCCATTAGAATTAATCATTTAATCGATAATAATAATAAAAATAATTAATTAATCAATTGAATTGTAACAAAAAGTATTTTTTTAAATGTTACCATATAAAGAAGAATGACTTTGGCACTTAAAATATAATATTGCATACTTTTGAATACTCTAATTATTGGTTTTAAGTTCACTGCTATTTTTAATGGCAAAACAGTCTAAAAAATTTCATAGAATCAATTAAATAAAGAGTAAAATTTATGACTTATACACTGAATTTTTATACTCTTGAATATGTTTAATAATATAATATATTTATATAATATATTAATATTAATATAATATATTAATAATTACGGACCCAGAAGAGCCTTATGCGCGGAGTTTTACATTTCATTTTCTAACTTGTTCAGTTATTTGGAAATTAAGATCATTTATAAAGACAACATATAAAGTATGTTACAAAAATCTCTGTAGATTTGATATATGGTTAAATGTTGTTCCAAAGTATGCTTAAAAACATTTATAAATATATATTGCACATATTAAGACCCCTGAATATTATGTTGCATACTTATAGATGCCATTACCAATAGTTCAAAGTTCAGGGTGACTTTGACAAGTACATAATATTCACATTTCAAAAGTAAACAAACTGCTGAATAGTATAATTAAATAAATCATTTAAATAAATTTATTTGTGGCATAAAGAAAAAAATATAGTGAGAATGCCTCAAGAAAGATGAAAAGAAGAATTACCTGGAGGTTACAGGTTACATTACAAATCATGCAAATATTACCCCCTTTTTTATGCGTAGAATTTTCCCGGAAAGAATTTCCACCTCAAGACATATAAATCCCTGAAGAAAAGAAAATACAAAAGAAAGCGCGCAAGAAGAGAGGAGGAGAAGTGGAAGTGCACCCGTGTCAGCGATTCGCCAATTGCCGGGCCTTGGGAATTATTTGCGATGCGATACGCTTTTTTGCCCATGTACGCCCCCGATTTATATATGCAGATATATATAAAAGTATTTCATGTGGCCCCAAACCAAAATATATGTATATATCTATATGATATATATATATTTCGAGTGGTCGGGCCAATCGGCGTCGAGCACGAAGCTCGGCGGAGGCTCGTTTCCAAGGCACGAGCGCCAAAAAGGTCACAAAAAAGAGAGAGGCAACTGGAATAAAATATGCAAAATATACAAAATCGTACGCACACACACACACACACACACGGGGCGCACACAGAGGCAGACCACCAGGGGCGCTGAAACAGAGAGGGATTTATTTTAGTTGTTGTTATTGGTTGCGCACACGTGTCAACTAGCAACAACAATTGCCACAACGGAGGTGCGTGCAGCAACAACGGCAACAACAGCAGTAGCAGTAGGAATAACAAGAAGAGAGCCGAATATTAAAAATGCGCTCGTAGCGCCGCCTACCGAGTGACGTCAACGGGAGAACAACAACAATAGCAACACTGGCAATGCAACACTGCACTTGCCTGCGTCTTTGCCTCCTTTTCTTCACCTCTCGTTCTTCCGCCTCCTCTTGTCTTTTTTTTTTGCCATTTTTTCTTCTCCTCTTTGGGCTTTGTGTGCTCTTTTGCTCTTTTCGTTGCCACCTCCAAGGAGAAGAAGAAGCAGCCGCATAGAAGAGAGTAGAGCCGAAGCTTCGTTTGCCGTTCGTCGTTTCGTTTGGCTCGCGTTTTTTTGTTGTTGCTTCCCTCTCCACTCTCTCGCCCCAACTGGGTGCGCTCGTGTGTGTGCGGGAGCACCTAGCTTGCCGGCCCGCTCGCTCCCATGCGGCGCTGGCTTTGTGGCCAGCTTTGGGGGCGTGGCCAAGTGGCGAGTGCCGTTTTTCTCTGCTCTTTTTGCCATAGTTTTGGGCCAAGCCAACAACAACGGCTGAAGGAGCTGCCGCTGGAGGGTTGGCAACAACTATTGGCAACACTTTCTTGCCGGACATTGGTCAGCATCTCTCTTTCTTGCAGCGCTTTGTTGGCGTTGCAAGTTGCTGTTGCAGCTGCTGCTGCTGTTGTTGCTGCAGTTGTTGTTGCTGCTTCTTCATCTCTTCAAGTCTCCGATTCTGACGTTGTTAAGCTCTATTTTTCATTTGGTTTCTTCTCGGCTCGTGATTTCCTTCGATTTTGAATTGTGGGATTGATTTATGGCAAGTGTTACCTATGGCTGATTTGGGCCGAAAAGCTATTCTTAAAAGTAGAGATATTGATGTTAATTTCTTGTTCATAAATTGTCTCTAAAATAAAATAATACTAAGTAGAAATGCAATAAGACTATCATCATTGCGGATTTCAAAATTTGTCATATTTATATTTAAAAATAGATAGTAATTTATCGAAAGTATTAATTTGAAATTTTTAAGATTATCTTTAATAAAAATTTAACATTTAATATCATTACTATCAATATATAAAAAAAGCATGATATTTCTGTTTATCAATTTTAAAATTAGTATTTCCCACTAACAACAAAAAAGAAAGTAACGTTAAAAGGTTTTTCTTAATCTTATATCAACTCTATTTTATATTAGAGGTTTTTTTTATCTTAAAATCTTTCATTCAAATTATTAAGCTATGGTTTTTATACATGCTTAGGATCCATAGAATGTTTTATAATATTTTACCATTATTCATTGCAGTTTGAGATACAAGAATTCATTTAAAATCTTTTCAATTAAACAAAACGTAGGAAACTAAGTATAATTCCTCATTATAAGGTTAGAGGTTGGTTAGAGAGTTATTATAGGGTTCAGACTTCAGAAACAATGATTTTCATTTGTAATTTTCACAGATAAATTAAGCTTTGATTCGTTTAAATTAGTATTATTTTAGTTAGGGGATATCTATATCTATATCCTATATCTAGGGTATACTTCTAATTACGATTTACAGTTCATTTCGTCCAAGGATCTCCATTCTCCTGGCTGCCTATTCCGATCTCTTATCGATTAAGAGTGATCTGACATCGATAAGAAAGGAAAGGCAATTTCAATGATCGGGGAACCGCGTTCTTCATAGGCTTGCTCTTTAAAAAAGATCAATCAAGGTGTTCACAGGTATTAAAGAGAACTCCTTCAAAATTCCCCTTAAGAGAAGCCAATGCGTGCTCTTATCGAATTCGCCGCGAAAACCGGAAAAACGACCGGCGCTCTCACTCAGTCGCTCTCGCCTTTCTCCTACCCCTCCGAACGAACGCTGGCGCTCTCACTCGCCCCGCGCTGCCGGCGTCGACGGCGACGCAGGCTGAGCGGTCTCGAGTTTCATTCATTGCACGATGTGCCGTGAGTTTCAGTCGATATTTAACTTTCGGCGTGAGTGCACGTTTGTTTTCACGGCAAAAAAAAAGCGAGCAACAACAACAACAGCATAAGCCAGACCAGTGACAACAACAGCAACCACAGGCCGAACTGAAGCAGCAACAACAAGTGACTAGTGAGCGAAGCAGCAACAACAGCACTTAGTTGCAGCATGTGTTGCATGCAGTGAACAAAAACAAACACCACAAATTGTATTAATATTCACAATTGCCACGAAGTATAGAAAAACACAGTGAGAAACTGCAGCAGCATTAAAGAAAGCAGTGTGTGTGTGCCAAGGAACGCAGGAGACCAAACCGAAGTGTACGTGATTATTAAAGATTATTAAAGATAATTATAGTGCGTTATTATTTACGACAAATGCCTGAGCAGGTTGCACTTAATTGGCGCTGCACGAAAATCGATTTTCCTCGATTTTCCTACCTTATAGAAATAGCATACCCCCCGCACATACATCTGTATGTACTATATATATAAATTATCCAGTCCGCGCATTTTGCGTTCCACCCAAAGAAATTGTAATTTATTAATTTATAACACAATCCCACCCACCGAAAGGTCGTAAAAAGCTATGGTGTTGCCGCTGCCGCTGCTGCTGCTGCCGCTGCTGCTGCTGTGGCTACGATGTTGCTGCCACAGTGGCTGCTGCTAGCTGCTGCTGGCTGCTTGCTGCCTCGTCTTTGGGCGCTCAGGAATCAGGAAGAAACTTACGCGAAGGAGCAACTTTTGCGAGTTGCCTCCGAGTGCCCCCTCTGCCCCCGCCGCCGAGTGGGTGGCACGCGCCAAAAACAGTTTGTAAACATTTTCCGCAAGGAGAAAGCCCGGAGAAAACTCGCAGCAAACTCTGGCACAGCAGCAGCAGCAGCAACGAGCCCTGCCGCCTGTGTAATTTATTACTTGCTGCATAAATAATAAATAAGCGTTAATAAATAAATACAATATACAATATATAAATGTGCCCCGTTGTCTGAAAGCCCACCCACCCAGCAACAACCAACTTCCTTCCCCTCCCCCTCTCTCTGTGTGTGTGTGTGTGTGTGTGCGAGCTCCGAAGGATCCACAACCTCGAGACGAAATTAAATAAATAAATACAAAAATAATAATAAATAAATACAGAGGGCACACAGGGAAAAACAGTACACCGTTGACAATACTTAATATATCTCACAAATATTAAAATTTTTACCTAAAAGTAATTATTATTTAACTTGGTAAATTACTTAATTTTTTATAACCGTTTTAATCAAAGTCATTTATCAATTCTTAGCACTAATAATATTTAAAAAAGTATCTAAATATTTAACTATTCACTCTTAATATTCAGTTTTACCTATGGAGATTTTTTTACCAACTAAAATAGTTTTTTTTATGACAAAAAAATACAACTTATATATTTTTATTCATCCTCCACACTTAATGCTTTGCTATGGATATTGATAATTAATTAATAATTAAATAAATAGCTTTATAAACTTTCTAAGGCCAATACAATAATAATTTCTAGCTAGAAAAGTTCAATTAACTACATTTCAACCCAAAATTATTAATGCAAATATAATTAACATCAATATATTCCTATTTGTTTAGTTAAATATTTTTGCTCTGTGCACAGAAGTGGCTCGCATTTCGTTGTTGTTTATTTCCCTTTAGTTTGCTTTTTCTGGTTGTTTAACAGCTGCGCTCGTTATAAATAATTAATCAAAAATATAATAAAAAAAACGAGGAAACAGGAAGTGCCCAAGCAATAGGCCACTATGAGAGATCAAGAAATCGGTGATATGATATCCGAAAAATTCAGTTCAGTTCGTCAGAGTTCGAGTTTAAGTTTGAGTTGGGGATTTTCTGCATTTAGGCAATTTACTTATTTATTTGTTTGAGGCTGACTTTTCCAAAGAAGCATCAAATTTAATGCGAACGGCGGCGGGAGCGGCGGCGGCAGCTACCACGACGATAACAGCAACAAACATGAATAAATAAAAGGAATAACAGAAGGCAGAGCGCGGCCATAACAATAAACCAAAAGTTGCCAAAAAGGCGAGAAGGAAAGGCGGAGGAAAGCTGCCGCCGAGTGGAGAGAACATTTTCTTCTCCAGAGGAGAGGTGGCGGGGGGGAAAACTGTTGGGCGGGTGGGTGAGGCTCCCTCGGCGATGACTCTCCGGCAACAACAATAAAATAAACAAAAATAATAACAGTCGACGACGTGGAGTCGTCGCTACAGCCACAAGATTTAATTGGAATGAAATAATAATAAACATAAAAAGTAGCAAGAAGAAGAAGACTTATAATAACAATAATAATAAATATAATTAAATTTTATGACAGCTGCGGAAACTTTTCCACCCCTGAGCCCATTGCCGACCCCTCCGAGCCTCAACTCGGCCCAGCCCATCCCCCGAGCACACTCATAAATTAAAATTATACAAAATATTTAAATAAATATAATTACTTCTGGCTCTCTCTCAGCGCTGCCATAAATAATAATATTTAATTAAATATAAATCTATAGACGGGCGCTGTGCGCATGCAAGTAGATCCAGAGACAACAATACAAAATAAGCAATAATAGCACACACAATTGCCACATACATATGCATAGATATAGATATATATCCACATCCACTCGCCGCTGCTCGCCCATAGATATATAGATATATAGACGTGTATAAATACAATGCCGAGCGGAGGAGCTTACAAATAATTGCAGCTCAGTAATATAAATTAAGCCAAATTAAACATAAATAAATGTGTGCTTAGCTTTTAGCTAATAAAGCACATTTCTGGCCTGGGCGGGCGGTGGGTTGGTGGGTGGTGCCAGGAGGCGGCAGGCGGTGGGCGGTGGATTTAGTGGATTTGGGAGGAAACACTAAACATAAATTAATAGAAATTCATGGAAATTTTCGACTCGGCAACAGGGGAGGAGCGCAAGATTAATAGGCTTATTTAATAGAGTTATGACTAAGAGCAACTGCGAGCGCCTCATATGGATGAAGTACTGGCAGAGATATTAAGTGGATAGAACCGAATATATTCAATTAGCAGAGGCAAAAACTACGCAATATTTTAGTAATTAGTAATTCAGGGAAATCAAGCAAGTGCTTTGTATATTTTTCTAAGGAAACATACCGCTAAATTACTCATTTCCTTTATAGCAATAATATTTACCAAGGGGTTTTGGAATTCGAGAAAGCAGGTAGAAAACTTATTTCTATACACCTGAAAGAAATATTTCTATATACACCTAAATATACATATAATATGCAAAAGCCTTTTAAGAACCAAGAAAAATAAATCTGGGCGAGTAAACATATAGGTTTTAATTGTTAAAGAATTTTCATTGAAGCTGTCCAATATTAGAATCTATAATTTCAACTGATAGATGATGGGATAAATGTGCGAAATCGCCAGTTTATAGCTTCCGTTGAGTGCCTAAGTGAATTGTATTGTTAATTGGTTGAGAATCATGTGAAATTTTCGTCTTTTCCAGCGCTTGAACTGCTCCCCGGAAAAGTTCCAGTAACGCCCCGGTAAAATGTGTTAGGGCTCGCCGGAGACACCTTCACTTCACAGATTGAAACGGAAACCACATCCAGCACCATGGACATGACCAAACAGATTGTGGACTTCGAAATGAAGTCGGAGTACGACGGGGATCAGTTCGCGGCGAGTGACTACACCATGCCCACCGTAGAGGATCCCAAAATGGTATCAGAGCCCCTCATCGAGGACTCGGAGGAGAGCGATCGCAGATCCTCGCCAGAGAGAGAGGTGGAAGCCTCCTTTGGGGAGCCCAAAGAGACAGATCCTCACACAGAGAAGGACCTACAGGACACAGGAGTGATTAAGACCACAGAAAAGGACTTGGATGCAGTGGACACAGTGCTGGTGAAGCCCAAGTCGAGTCTAGAGAACGATCAACCCCTCACACCGCCGCCCCGCCCGCTGACCTCCAGCGAGGTGGTGGGCTTCCGCGATCCCGACGATCCGGAGCTGCGTCTCCGCCTGGAGGCCAAGAAGTCCCGCTCCCTGCCCGTCTCCCCACAGCCCCAGCAGAGCCTCAAGCTGGCCGGCTCGGCCCTCTTCGAGTTCGGCCAGGCCTCCTCCCCGCCCGTGGAGGCCAAGATCAAGAGCAGCCCGGAGCAGAAGGCTCCACGTCGGAAGCTGGCTCCTCCCAGTGGCCCTGGAGTGGGTGACAACCAGCAGTTCTGTCTGCGCTGGAACAACTACCAGTCCAACCTGACCAATGTCTTCGACGAGCTGCTGCAGAGCGAGTCCTTCGTGGACGTCACCCTGTCCTGCGAGGGCCAGTCGATCAAGGCCCACAAGATGGTCCTCTCCGCCTGCTCGCCCTACTTCCAGGCCCTGTTCTACGACAATCCCTGCCAGCATCCCATCATCATCATGCGGGACGTGAGCTGGTCGGATCTGAAGGCCCTGGTGGAGTTCATGTACAAGGGCGAGATCAACGTCTGCCAGGATCAGATAAATCCGCTGCTTAAGGTGGCCGAGACCCTGAAGATCAGGGGCCTGGCGGAGGTCAGTGCGGGTCGCGGCGAAGGCGGCGCCTCCGCCCATCCCATGTCCGTCTACGACGAGGACGACGACGAGGAACTGGCCGCGGCAGCCACGGCCATACTCCGCCAGCACGACGATCCCGATCCGGATGACGAACTCAAGGCCAAGAGGCCACGCCTGCTGCCCGACGGCGCCCTGGATCTGAACAAGAGGCAGCGGAAGCGGTCCCGGGACGGCAGCTATGCCACGCCCAGTCCCTCGCTGCAGGGCGGCGAGTCGGAGGTCTCGGACCGCGGCTCCTCCTCCACTCCCGGCCAGAACCAGACCAACCAACCCCTGGCCATGACCACCTCCACGATCGTGCGCAATCCCTTCGCCTCGCCCAATCCCCAGTCGCTGTCGGGCGGCAATGGGGGAGGCTCCTCCGGCGGTGGATCCCAGAGGAACTGCTCCTCGCCGCCACCCTCGGCCTCGGGACACAGCAATGGCAGCAGCTCGGCGGCCCTGCACTCCCCGCCCGGCGGTGTGGCCGCCCAGTCGGCTCTGCCGCCGCACATGGTCGCCGCCGTGGCCGCCGCCGCTCACCATGCCGCCGCCGTGCCACCTCCGCCACCCGCCATGCATCACCATGCCGCAGCCGCCGCCGCCCAGCAGCTGGCCGCCCAGCACCAGCTGGCTCACTCCCATGCCATGGCCAGCGCCCTGGCAGCTGCCGCCGCAGGAGCAGGCTCGGGATCGGGATCGGGCTCGGGAGCAGGCACGGGAGCCAGTGCCCCGACTGGTGGAGCTGGCGCAGGAGGCAGTGCCTCTGCTTCATCAGTGGGTTCCCACCACGATGATATGGAAATCAAGCCAGAAATTGCTGAGATGATTCGCGAGGAAGAGAGGGTGAGTTATCCAAGAGATATTTCTTATGATTCAAATAATATATAATTCAAATAATATATAATTCAAATATATATAATTCAAATAAATTTAAATATATATAATTCAAATATATATAATTCAAATATATATATAATAGATTCATTTTAAGGCTTGCTTAATAAATACAAAATTAAGTTAAGACTGTTCTTAGAAACATTAAAGTAAACTAAAGATTGTTGAAAAGGAACCCCTTTCCCCTTCTTCTTTAAACATCTTTTCCGAACTATTATTAATACGAATTTATTACGCAAATCTTAGCCATCGCAGAGAACACCCATGAGTATAATTCTATTCACAAAATTGATTAGGGTTAATTAATAAATTAAACATTTTGCATATATTGCTAGAAACTGTCGGGATGACAAATTCATTTTTCCCAGAAACTCAAACACAAAATCAAAAATATCTCTTGAAATCTAGCCCCTGATGTTCACATAAATAAAATGTTGAAATGATTTAATTTTCAAAATTTTATGCTGTGAACTATATTATCTGATGTGTGATTAGTTTTAGAATGTTTAGAGCAAACAATGAATAAGTACTTGGATTTAGGAAAAATAATGAGTAATAATTGCAGAGGTTATCTGCTCGAAATCGTGAAGTCATCAAGCGAGCCATGTGATCATAGTGACTAATATTTATGGCTCTAAGTCCACTTACATGCAAATACATGACACAGATCTCACAAATAAATTAGATCATTAAATTCAAGTCCGAGACAAAGTAACAGAAGCATGATCATAAATATGGATAAGTCAATGGCAATTAATATCTATATAGAGATAATATCTAATACAGATATATAGAACTCTGTGCTGGCTAGAAGTATCCATCCAAGCATAGAGTTTCCAAGTCGGGTTCCATTTCCCCGCTCGTCTTGACCCCGAGGCCCCCTTTCTCTGCGCCTCCGAGGCCCGCGCAAGGCTTTGCATAATGCGCATACGCCGCGTATGCCGCTCACTTATTTATTTATCGTTCGCTGCTCGCTGGGTAGCTGGGAAAGCGGTGCACGGTGCAGCGGGTAGCGGGCAGGGTGCAGGGTGCAGGGTGCATGCATATTAACGAAATCTTTTGCATTTACCCCGGGCCGCACTTACCTTATTCGCTGTTATTTCTATTAGATTGCAAATTAAAGCTGATTTACTATTTGTATAAGAAGACCGGCTCGAGGGCAGACGGGGGGCGAGGTCGCGACATTAAGTGCGTCAGCGGCTTGAAAAATAATTCAACAACATTTAATGCTAATGACGAAAATTGCACAATGCACGCACACACACACACACAGGCGCGTAGGCAAAACCTGCTAAAGCCGAGGCAAAAGACACAGAGCTACAGAGGGGGAGCGAGAGGGAGAGGGAGAGGGGGAGAAAATCAACAAAATTATAAACAATTGGCAAAAATTGATGGCAAGGCAAACAAAAGTCGCACAAATATTTGATTTGTTCGTCTCGTGCATCTGATTCTCCATAATTGCAACTAATGCGCCTCCGATTTTCCCTCACTTTTGCACTTTGGCTGCATTCTTGGCTCTGTTTTTTTGTTGATAAACACTTAATATGTGACATTGAGCATTATTCTTGAGCCGGCATATTTTTCCCCGATACTTTGACACTCGAATTGTTTATATACATCTCTGAACTTATGTAAATAAATCCATATAGTCAATGGGTGGCGAATGCTGCTCATGAATATGAAGCCCAGTTTGTACACTAAGCAAATAATCATTCGAGGAAACGTTTCAGAACATTTAAAATAATATTATATTCCAAGAAATTAATCATTGATAATTGAGAAAATATGTGTAGTAAAGTATAATCTTAAAAAGGCCATATTTCTAATAATTATACATGGAGATAGTCAAATTCTTATGACTCTCAGCTAGTCTGAACTCTATCAAGTAATAGTTTTTTATATATTCTACTATTATGATTATTTTTCTCTCTGCAAGTACTAATTATACATAAAGATACGATATCCAAGCAGCCTGCATATATCATTCGAGGAAATATTTTAAATCACATTATTTTCCAAAAAATTAATCATTGATAAGGGGAAAATATCTGTAGTAAAGTATAATCTTTAAAATGCCATATTTCTAATAATTATACATCGAGAAACTTAAATTCTTATGACTCTTAGCTAGTCTGAACTCTATCAACTAATAGTTTTTTATATATTCCACTATTATGATTTATTTTCTCTCTGCAAGTACTAACTATACATAAAGATACGATACCCAAACAGCCTGCATATATCATTCGAGGATATATTTTAAATCAAATTATTTTCCAAGAAATTAATCATTGATAAAAGAGAAAATATGTGTAGTAAAGTATAAATTTAAGAATGCCATATTTCTGACAATTATAAATCGAGAGACTGAAATTCTTATGACAGCCAGTCTGAGTAAAGTAATTTATATTCCACTATAATAATTATTTTTCTCTCTGCAAGTACTAACTATACATAAAGATACGATATCCAAGCAGCCTGCATATTTATGCGTGCAAAATGAATTAGGGATAGAGAGCAAAAACCCTTGGATGGCTTGGCTGCCCCTTGATTTTCCCATATTATTCGCAGCTTTTTGCTCGCACAATTTACTGTTCCTTTGTTAATTTATTGAAATGAAATGAGAAATAAAATCAAGAAGAAATAGACGGCAGTAAAAGGGCAGGGTGTGAGTTGGCCCCCCATTTTCTTTTACTTTTCCTCATGCCGCGAAACCACCGAAATTTGACGACGTCACTGGGGGAAGTCCCTGGCAGAACGAAGGCAGCAGGACGATGAAGCTGGGAGCCTGTTACTTAATAGAGTCCAACTTTTGCTCAGTCAATTCCGAGAGTGTTCTCTCTTCGAGTTTTCCCCCACTCCATCAGCATTTTCCTCCCATTTTCATTCATAGAAGCCAGGCGGCGAGTGGGAGAGCGGCTGGCAACTCGGGCATGAGAGAGAGAGATGCGGAGACACACACGCAGCGCTGGGGAAACCCAGCAGTCAGGAAAAGTCACAAGGAACTCAAATTCAAGAGGGTCTGCCCCCCCCCCCACCACTCATTTTCTCCGCAAGAATTTTGTGCGAGTTCCTTGACTTTTCCTTGTATTTGCCGTGGCTTTTCCGTTGTGCGTTTGCGAATTGTTTTTGCAGGAATATTACTGAAAATTGCCGAGTGCTGAAAGTTCTTTGACAGCCAAGGGCGGGCCCCCTTGCCACGATTTTTCCCCAAATTTTCCCCTCGTTCCTCCAGTATCTCTTTGTCTCGGGCGTTAGTCATAATTGCTCCATGGGTATCTCCATCTCTGTGGGTTCCTCCGACTTGGCTATATGCAAAGCAGGTTGCTTGAACTCTGGCGATCCAGAGGAAATGGCTGGGAGATTTTCTTTATATTTCTCCGCTTTTTCGAGCGTGTGAATCTTTCCCTCTTTTCGGGTTTTGGTCGAGACCAACTTAAGCCAAATGTCACCGGCTGTTTCCTGTGCGGTCCGCAGCTCATTAGAGGTCTTTGATTGATTCGAGCCGGGGCCGGGAAATAAATCAAATTTATATCCGCTGGTTTTACATAAAACCGCCGATCGTTGGCCACCAAGGGAGTCCGGAGGCCAATGGGAAACTGTTACTGGGCCTCTTATCATTGGGAACATGTATATAAAAATCCAGAGGCCAGAGGCATTTTCCATTCCGAAGATTAAAGGATTTCGTAAGGCCGGGCGGCACTTTGGAATTCAGTCAGTCAGTCGCCTGAATTATATGTGAATTCTATAATTTACGAGGCAATTTCGATAATTTCTTTAGTTCGTAGCCCTGGCCATAAACGTTGCAGCAATTGTTCTTGCGTTAACGTTATATAAAGAAGGGAATTTTCGATGCCTGGCCAACCGACCGGGCCACACTCGAAATAAATAAGTCATTTATTTTATGGCAGACCCGAGCGAGCCATAAACCCACATAGATCTTATCGCCGCGCAAATAATACAACAATATAATCATAATAACAATTTGTAATCTTAAGTCGCGTCGATGCCAGCTCTTGGCTTTGGTAATTTCCCTGATAAGATTTCTCCAACCCCTGCTTCGTATTTGTATTTTTTTAAGTATTATTTTTTATTTTATTTTTAATTCCCGCTCGTATTGGCGCTACGTGATCAGTGCTCTTGTAGTTCTTATATTAAAGACTGATAAAGTTAGCCGGATGACTCGCGGACTGTGACGCAGTGACTCGGCCGATTTTGGCCAAATCATCTTTGTATTTACAGGCCGACGGTGATTGTTTAAATAAAGAAAAAAACGATTAGCGTATACGGGGGACAATAGAATTTATATAGCCCTGGGTATATCTGGGTTTTTTCAATGGCCATCGAATCATGGCCCAAGTCCGTGCACTCGCCTCGAGGGTAATTATAGAAATATATTTGGCTAATTGGTATATAGTATAGCGTTTAGTATCAGATTCGTAAGTTTATAGGTGGAAATATTTGTCATGTGATTTGTTATCATAATTGTTTATTGGATAGTGTTTATATTTAAGAATCTTAAGGTTTGGACCTTGTACCCTCTATTAAGCCACGATTTTTTATCGAAGCGCTGAGTTTTCCTTGAAAATAATTACTCTACCCCTGAGTCCGTTCTGTGACTTAAATAGTTTTTAAAATCCTCACTTATTTCCCGTTTCAAGTAGATATAATATATAGTAAATGGAAAACTTTCCTGTATGCAGTGGGTTCATTCTCCTGCCCACTCCACCGCATTTACTTAATGTTCCAGCTGCGTTCCTTCGTTTGTTTTCCTTGCGTTAAGTTTTGTTATATTTCCATTTATTTGGCTGCCTTTTGTTACACTTTATTTATTTATTCCGCATTTATTGTGGGCTACACACACACACACACACACACACACTTTTCCGTCGTTAGTGCAGTCGCGACTGTTGTCTTTATGACGACTACGACGATGACGACGATAATAATGATGGCGACCGTGATGATGATGATTATTATTGCCATAGCCTGTTTCTGCCTCAGTTTCAGTTTCAGTTTCAGCTTGAGTTTGAGTTTCTGCTGCTGCCTCTACTGTTACTGCCTCGGTGTGTGTTCATTGTAGGAAAGACACAAGAAAATTATAGGTATCTGCCCTTATGGCGCAGAGCAGCGGAGCGAAACAATAAAATATAAAATAAAATATGTACGAGTCTGTTTACGCAATTACAAGCGGACAAACACGGCGACGGCGTGTATCTGGGACTCGTCTTGGGCCAGAGATACAATATTTATAGCCGGCAGATACGACAGATACGAGCGAGCCACAGATACAGCCACAGATACAGATAGAGCTACGTGCATCTTGCAGATACTCGCGCCGCAGCCTGTAACAATTAGGGGCACTCACAAAAGGGAGCACCCACAGATAGTGGCGGCTTAAACGAAAACCGAAATTAAAGAAAATTATCTTGTACATCTGGTAGTTTCACCACCGCCGCAAATGGCATTATAATGTGTTATAATTTGACAGTACTTGTACACAGAAAGCAAAAACGTCGCCCCTAATAACCATCAATAAGTATGCCAAAAGTAATTGCCAACTTGGGGAAATTTGACTGCCATAAATAAGTGCTTAGAGAAAATATACGCCTTGAATTTGTGAACATTGTGGTAATTGTTTGTATTATTTCAGTATATTATAAT
Source organism: Drosophila pectinifera (assembly GCA_008042775.1). Lineage (NCBI taxonomy): Eukaryota > Metazoa > Arthropoda > Insecta > Diptera > Drosophilidae > Drosophila > Drosophila pectinifera. Next base: position 108,265 of record VNKC01004202.1, on the reverse strand, counting down.
GTGAGAAATTTAAGAGGTATAAATATAATAGGCCCTGAGGTTGGACTAGAAAATATTTGAAAAATAGCGAATGATCCTATATTTTGGTGTGTAAAATAAGTATTTTTAAAAGTACAAACTAGCACCAAGAACAGGAATATTTCATGTGTATAATCAGTCCCATTTTCACCTGCTTCTCATAAAAAACTCTAGTGCCAGGATAATGACACACACGTATGCGTAAAAAAGGAAAGCCGCAGCAGTAAACGCCTCTAATTTGGCAATCAGCTAAAAAAACTCTTCCTCTTTGGTTCCACTTGGCACTTAATTGTGCCGCTTTTCCACCACCCACCACCCACCACTAGCCGCATTTCCGCCCATTTTCCACCCACTTTCCCACCCATTCATCCGCCCACTTGAGGCCTGAGTGCAACTGCAGTTTCTTCTTTATGCGAATGCAATTTGCTGGAAAGGTTCGATTGCAGCAGGCACCGCACTCCGCACTTCATGTGGCTTTCCTTTTTGCCAGCCGCTTGAGTCCTTTTGTGCATCCTTTGGCAAGCGGATAATTCGGCGTGAAATTAGCCAGGAAAGCGAGCGAAATCGAGTGCAGACTATGGGGATCCAACTCCAGTCCAATCCCGGCCAAGTCCATCTCCGGATCACCTAATGGCTCGGCCTGTTTGTTTACCTCGCCGGGCTGGGTCGCGTCTGTAAACACAGCATTGGGATTGGGGATTGGGAATGGGAATGGATATGGATATGGTATTGGGAATGGGCCTTTGAAGTTGCCTTTTCCTGCATTTGATTTGTTATTTTATTACTCTACGAATTTTAACACATCTGCTGGAAATGCATCTGTGAATTATTAAATGTATCTTGTATCTTGGGTGCTGCGCTGCTGCCAGCGACGAACACATGTAAACGGAATGTTCGTTCCTCTCTCTTTATTTTTCTTATTTTTTACTTTTTTCTCTTTTTTTTTTCACTTCTCCGTTCACATCTCCTCCTCGCGCGCACACATCAATATTTATTACTTTGTGTACATTTGCCGTAGAACAAATTCTTTTTTCATTTATTTATTCTCCCTCTGCACTGCATTTCTTAATTTAGCCATTCCTCTTCATCTGCTTCGTTTGTGTTCCCTTCCCTTTCTCTTGTTTTCCTTTCCTGGCTGCAATTGTTCTTTTCGTTGCACCCCCGCTTGGCCGGCAAAGAAGGGAACAAAGGAGGTTCGGTTGCCGGGGGTGTGAGGATCTTCCCAAATCGAATTATACGGCATACACAGAGAGGAAATTGGGGTACCTTAAGTATTATATTATATTTTTATATATTTTATTTCATATTATTTTGAGATTTTTCACTCTGGAGATATTTCTATGAAAATAATGAATTTTCTTGCCTCTATGAAACCTTTTAAAAATCTTTAAAAAATATATATCTCATTACTCTGTTGCTGTTTTATTTACCACAAATAAAATGTTTAACTTCGAGTATTTTTTAACATTATTATTGCCTTCTTGTTGTATTTTTCTCACAGAAATGACACGTGATAATAAATTACTTAAATCTTATATTTTATTTTGTATTACTTTGAGATTTTTCACTCTAGAGATATATCTATTAAGTTTCTGGCCTCTATGAAACTTTTTAAAAATCATAAAAAAATATATATCCCATTATTCTGTTGCTATTTTATTTACCACAAGTAAAATCTTTAACTTCAAGTTTTTTTTATCATTATTATTGCCTTCTTGCTGTATTTTTCTCACAGAAATGACACATGATAATAAATTACTTGAATTTACATATGAGAAAATAAACTTCCTAATGGCATTTAAGAGGATTTATTGGGGGCAATAAATCAAGCTTGCTTCCATATAATTTTAGATATAAATACTGTTCTTAAATCCCAGTTCTCCCAGTGTAGTTCGTATCTCTCCTGACTTTTCGTCTCTGCTGTGGCGTGTAATTATTACGATTGGATATATAATTTGTAAGGCGAAACATATGTTTCCATTTTAGTTTTTAATGCTACTTTTGAGTTGCTTCTGCTGCCGCTGCTGCTGCGTTATTTATGCATTTTATTAGTTGTGTCTGTGTATTTTTTGGGTGGTGGAGTGAGTTGTTTTTTGTTTAGTGCTCCCCGCTTAGCCCGGAGTCAGGGGAAATTGTTTGGAAAGTCATTGAAAGTTGATTTTTAATAGCTGAGCTGCGATGGGCAGATGGTTTCCATTTTATCTGCCTGCGCCGGCCCTTTGGCATCTGGAAATGGCCAAGTAGGTCTGGCAGATAGCGAGTGCGGCGTATCCGTGAGATACACACCGCCGCCGGCTCACCTGTGCACAAAAATGCAAATGCATGTGCAAGTATGCTCGTCGCCGTCGTCTTTCCAGGTAAACATCAACTCAGAAACTATCGTATTTACAATATTTGCTCAACGAATACATTTTCTATTCAATATTTACCTAACGGCGAACACAGAAATGTCAACAGAAGATGTGCTTAAACAAAAGATAGACGCTAAGTTCGTGGTCGGCCTGCAGCGCACCACGCCCTGTATCTGATGGATGCGAGTATCTGCGGTCGTCCAATTGACACCGTTACACGTCGAGGAGACGGCGCAGATTCTGCGGTACATTCTGTTCTGTGGAGCCGCCGCCGCCGCCGCCGCTGCCGCTGCAGCTGAGATGTTGCCGGCGTGCCATTGACAGGCCGCAAGCCACAGTTGCGCCCAGCGTCTCAGCCAGTTGTCAGCGGGGCCAGGCCACGCACTTTTTGGTGTCACTGTACGAGTCTATTTGTCTGCCAGAAACAGCAGCAGGCCCCTACAGTTGCGGTGAAAATGGTAGCACCCCAGAGGGCTTTAATAAGCTCTTTAACTTAAGTCTACTCTTAGTCTTCATAATTATTTAACTTGGAGTTTAAACCTTTTCCTAGAGTCCCACTTAGCAAAGACCTCTTATATGAGCAGTGCCTATAGTGTTGACCTCAATTGTCAAACAGCAACAGCTTCAGATACATTTGCAGTAGCTGCGGCCGCGGCAGCCGACGCATTAATTCTTAAGCAATATTTATAGTTGTATTTTGTCAAATATTTGCACAGTTTGTTTTCTGCGCTGTCAAAGACATTTATCAAGACACTCAGGCCTCAGTCTGCCACTGCAACTGCAGCAACTACTGCCACTGCAACTGCTGCATTTGCATGCGGACCGCCACTCGCCCTGGCATCTGTAGCTGTAGCTGTATCTGTAGCTCTAGCTGTATCTGTATCTGTATCTGCAAGCTGCTGCTAATTGCAGGCTGAAACATTTGTCATGCCTCTATTTCGCTGTTCTCATCGCTGGCGTTCATTCATTATATTGTCGCCTCGAGTTGTCTCTGCATCTGTGTGAGGTCAAATTTACTTTATTAATTACAACCGCAGCAACGGCAACGGCAACCGGCAACCGGCAGCAATAAATTCAAATGAGTCGCAAATGTGTGCCGCTCATTTCGGAACACACGACACAAAAATTGGAAACTAAATGCTGGCTAATTTTTTAAATTGCCGCGCTCGGGGACCCCAAAAATGGGAACTCGATTTCGAGCCCAGCCCTAGTTATTTATTTATTTTGGCTAACAAATAGCAGTGTGTCTTGTGAGCGCATTTCCAGGAATATGCGTACGCTCTCCCGCTTAGCCATAATTAATTAAATATTTTTATACCCATTAATGTGTGTGCAAGAGTGTGTGTGCGAGTGTGTGTGTTTGCCTACTTTATAATGGGCTGAGCAAAACTAAATAAATTTCGCACCGCGCTATAATTAAATTTATGTGGCTGAGTCACCTTCGTGTGCGATGAATGGACGCCAAGTTGGTCAATGGTCTATGGTCTATGGGCCATGTCCATGTCTGTGTTCCGAGCGGGGTCTTGGTGGCATCTACTGGCATGCTGCTGCTATTTAGTTGTATGTTTATTAATGTATTATTTAAAATGTTGCACAATGCCAATGTGCAATGTGCAATGTGCTGCGTCAGCGGCATGTAATTTAGCCGTTCCCACAGAATATCCGAGTATCTTTCCCTCTCGATGCATTCTGTGAGTGATTAATTGCCGCTGCCTATTATTATTCATTTCTGTACTTTTGTGCTCTAAAATCTCAACTATTTTCTGACATTTACTTGGGAACGCCGAGCATTTGTGTAATTATTTTCTCGCTCCTCGCTCCTCGCTCCCCTCCCACCTCGTCTCGTTTAATTTAATTTTTACTTTATTTTATACATTTTCTGGCTGCCGAACAGGTCTTTGAACTGTTTTCGCATGTGCGCCAGATACAAGATAGCCTGGCTTTTGTTTGTGTTTTGTTTGGCTTTGTTTGCTCCGAGGGAACGGGACCACCTTATGCAAACGAGCATAATTATTCGAAATTAAAATCTAAATTTATAGTTTGCATTAAGGATGACTAAGAGACGTTGTGGGTGTGACTTATTATTATTCTGTATTTCTGTATTTCTGTAAATTCCTGCCCAGATGCTGCGAGGGCTGATTCATGTCATCGGCTTATAATGAAATTGGTTTATTAGCGATAATTCTGGCCATTTACCGGGGAGTGGTATCCAGCTGACTCAAAGCCCTGAATTATGTTACAATAAATCTGTCAGATAAAGAGCGAATGGAAATGAGTTTGCACTGCAATTTGGGTTACAATCGAAATGGAATCGAAAGAACTTAAAAATACGACATTGTAATATATCAATATTAATTTTAACATATTTATTGAGGTACATTTCAAGCAGCTTAATATGATATTTAATGCTTTTACCATCGAAGCTAACTTGTGATTATTGTTCTCCGAAAAGCCTTCTAATTAGGCACCTGGCTACCGTCTTGTGTGTAATTAGCCGGTAATTGTAATTGATACTCTAGTGAATTATAAAAAAGTTCAATTGAATCCAACAATTAAGTGTGGCTAGCTAGCAAACTAATAAATACATATCAGACAGCAGGCGCTCATGTCAATCGAAAGCCAACGCCTGCCATGGTCATTAAAGGCGGCTGCCACCGCCCCCGGCCCCTTAAAAATATAATAAAAAAAAAAAAAGAATACAATATACTTAATCGCATATGCATAAAGCGAAGACAAAGGAACGACAGTCCTCGCTGTAATTACACAGAAATTTAAATAATAATAAAAAGTGGGAAAACTTTTACGCTGATGACTCCCGCGCTTGGCAGCCCGGCAATTAAATATAAAATGTATAAAAGCAACAGAAAATACAGAAAAAACTGAAAAAACAGAAAAAAAGAAGCGAGGCGAGTGTCTGTAGTTGGATACAATAAAATATGATCGTGTAATTTTTTATAGTTTTTAATTAATGGGTTTTCTTAGAGAGCGACTGCCTCGCCCTCCCATCGCATGTATTTTCCATTTCCATTTCCATTTCCCCCGAAAGTATTTTCGTCGGTCAGCTGAGCTGAGCCACATTCGTAATTATATAGTTTTATTGTAAGCCACTATGTGGAGGCATTTTTCACCTTTGTCACGGTGACGGAGTGGTTTTTATTTCAGCCATTTCCCGCCCGCTTTTCGTGGTGCAGCGGAAATGAATGAAAAGTCATATTTCTGTATATATATTTTCCTAAGCGACCAGTCTCCTTACAATACCATATATATGTAATCCCCTTCAGGCGATCTCCCAGCTTCCAAAATTCCAAATCGCCATTCAGATTTATACAGACACTCGAGCGTTGCCTCGGCGCTTATTTATAGCCACCGAAAGTGGCGTTATTAATAATATTTATTTAAATGGTTACTTTATTAATCAAAGCTCTGTTACACGTGCGTTCTGATTTTGTATCTTCTTTTATGCGAATCCGCGCATTGTTGCTGTATCTTCGTATCTTTTTTAGCAGCTCGTTTTTTGGTCGTGTCGCTTTGTGTGTTTATTTGCATTAATTATTAATTTGCTCGTTTGGCAGTTTGCACATGCGCAAATGTTATAAAAACACAAAAAAAAAAGGCACACGCGGGGAGACGAGAAAATAAACGAAATAAAGAAACGGCGACGAAATGTTTGAATTTAATTTTAATACATTTCGCCCCTGGCCAGCCAAAGTCTTAGAATTTTTCTTTGATTTTCTATGGCCATTTTTTAGAGTCGGCGATCAGCTGTTTTTTGAGTTACTGCGGCGTGTGGCGGCTGTCGAGTTAAAAATCAAATATAGAGCTTAAAAAATAGCATTTATCTGACAGATTCGCTCTTGGACGTATCTCTAATGCTTAAAGCCTGAAATATGGTTATTTTTGGAGAGCTAATTATACAACTCTTTGGGGGGCTCTCGACCTAATGAGCCCCACACTCAAGACAGGCATCCCAAAGCGGTCATTTAAAAGCCAAATGAAAGCATTTCAATTGTCTGAATGAATGAAAAAACCCAGCTCCCCCCTTAGAGTACAAATATATAAACTATTGTTCGAGCCATGAACCGGCTTAACCCCTTCGTGCCCCACTCATTTTGGGGGACGCATGACGCGACAATAAACGCAGCGAATGCAGACACACAGACACACAGACACTGGGCCGATGTGTGTGCCGTATTCATCATAATGCCGTCGTAATAAAATAATAAAAGTGTATACAAAAAGTGTTTTGTACGAGAGAGAGACGATATCAAAGAACATCCCCGAAACCATCATAATAAAATCCATCTTGGCCAGCTGGCTACATCATAAACTTTGTGTATACACCAGCCCCAGCCCCGGCTCCGTCCCCGGCCCCGGCCCCGCGGATGGCGCATTTATTAATCAAAACTATCTTGTTTGTTATTGCCATTGAGCGCGGCATATTTCTCGTCAATTTTTACTAATAAAATTTAATTTATTTAAATTCCAAGCGCTCGCATAGAGGCGGAGGGACATAAAAATCAAATCGCAAACATTGTTAAATGTAGCTAACCAAATATAAATAAGAAGACATCCAAATATCTCAATATAAATGAAAAGAAAAACACAAATGCTAAATAATTTATGCTCAATGGCCGAAAAAGACATAATAAAATGGAAGCAACAAAAGTCTTCGATAAGCAAAACAAATCGTTAATTTAGACTACGACTTACCCAGTACTAGGTAATCCCAATTCCAATCCACCTGATCCAAGACATATTTTGGCCAGTCCAATATGCCCGTCTGAGCCCAGCTGTGTACGAAAGGAAAATTACACAAATTTAAAAATAATAAAACTAAAACGTGTCTGCATAAATTAATTAATAAGTCAATTCCGAATGTGAATGTGGAAGACAGACGAAGACGAAGACAATGCCAAAGACACGGCGATAAATTTAAATATACTACTGGAAGCTGCGAACTGCAGATAAGTCAGAGTTCCCATTCGCTTTACTTTTATTCGAGCGCGATTCGGGGCTCTGGTGAGTTGCTATTTTGGTTCCCCGAGGAAGTGTAATTGCCTCCGCCCCCGGGCGCCAACTAGGGGTTAAGCCGGAGCTCTGAAGTTTATAAGCGACTTTTTATGCATTATTCTTTTTATCGCTTTTACAGCTTTTACTTAACTGCCGGCCGCCTTTGACGCGTTCTTTGTCTGTCATTTGCGTGCCATAAAAAATACAACTTTATAAGGAAAATAAACGTAAAACATCTTAGTGAGAATAAGGGGAACCAGGCTAGGAATACTATACACCAAAAGAAAGATTTGCCCAGAAATTAATTGAAATTAATTTTCCCTTTGCCCGGGAAAAGGAAAACCATCAAACAGAAGGCCAGAAATATCCATTTGATAATATTAAGAATATTTATTTGACACACTTGTATATATATCAATGTATTCTTATATATATTTAGCCTAAAATCGAATTAGCATGCCACCATTTGTTGTTGTTTAGAAACGTTTTGAGATCAATCCAATATTCTGTGCGAAAATAAGGAAATCTTTTAGTGGACTGGCGGCAGCATCCGAAATTTCCGCTCGGCGGGCGACTCATTAAAAGTAAATAAAAAATCAGATACTAAAAACAATCGAGAAGCGTTTCGGGGCGCTTGTTGAAAAAACGATGTTAAATAAATAAAAATATATAAATACACATCAAAACGCAAATAAAATGGATATTCGAAGAGCAAACAGTGAGGGCGCGACTGCTAAAATGCCCGACCACGCACTCGGACAATGGGGGTCGTGTAAATTTCTAAAGCCAACTATATAGCATGCCACGCCCCTGTGAAAAACCTACAAATTGCGCCCCTGGAACTAATGGACGCCCCTCGATTTATTTGGTAGCAGCCGAGCCGAGTAGAGTCGAGTCGAAAGTCTTCTTCGCGTTCGGTTTCGCGTCCAGCTTGATTTATTTCTGTGAGCGAGGCCAAAAATAAATACCGCAAATAAATAAAAATCTAGTTTGGCATTTATTTATTTTATTAATTTGTGCTGCGCGTGTTGCCAGTGTTGCTGCTGCTGTTACGGCTGCCATTGAAAAATGATTCACTTATTAAAATACTGGGGCGTTTAATATTTATTTCGAGCGTTTATGTAACGCCCGTTTTATTATTCCATTTTTCAGTTGCCTCTGCCTCTGGCTCTGCCTCTGCCTTGGCGAGCAAATTCATTTCACAACAATGTGGCTGCCTTTTTGTTTATAATTAAACGCAGAAAGCGTATTTCTTAATTATTTATTTTATTGTTGTTTATTTTTAAATGGGCTACAGACAATTTCCTGCACTTCAAGCGAAACAAATAAAAGTGACGCAGCTCTTTGCGATTTCCTACTACTACTTTGGCCAGTCCGAGAAATGCCAGAGTATTATTAAAGTTCAAGCTGAAAAGCCAATTATATGAGCCATATATTTCCTTCAGAGCAGATTACGGCCTAGAGTCGTTTGAAGGCAAAGAACGAGAATGCTTGTGGCATTCGTTGCCTTGGCCAACACAAAGGATATCTGCTGGCAGGACTCTCTGTGTGCTAAGCCGGAGTCAAAGCCTCTGCGGAGTCCTGGCCTCCAGTCGGCCAGATCCGCTAATTGCCAGAGGTCCTAATGCAAATTTAATCCGTGTGTGTTGCGAATTATTTTCGCCCTCCGCAGACTGCAAATCAATTGCAACTGCAATCTCAGCTGGGCCTTGTTTGTATCTGCATCTGTATATGTATCTGTATCCGTGTGCGGTTGGTATTTACATATGTAATGGTTTTGTGTGTGCCCACACACACACAGACACACACAGACACGCGCTGGCCTATAATAATTATCTTGAGCAGACAGCGCTCGACTAAATCAATATTATGGCCGACTAATAAAGGTGTTACACACACTCGCCGCCGCAGATACGGAATTGAATATGGCAACAATCGCCGCCGTCGTAGTGGCAGTTGCAGATACATTTTCAGGCACGGATACGGCTACAAAAGCGTTTGCAGTGGACGGGACGCTTGACAGGTCGCCGGGAAAGGGCATTAGAAATAAGTTTGGAGTAATATAAATGGAGAGCAGTCTAATCACACTCTAAGAAATAATTCAGGATTAAGTAGTTTTATTTTGAAAATATTATTATAGTATTTGTATTTGTACTTATTTATAAAAATGTTCTAGTCACATGGTACATGTATTATTTAACATTTATTAATACAAAATTTCAAGATTTTCCCGGTGAATCCCATTACGTGGTCTTGGTATATATTATAGGTAATTGTAATGATCATGGGAACATCCCATATATAATTACGACACAACAACTTAGTGACTACTTATAATAGTCTTATTAAAAATATTAAACTTTATAATGACCATATAAATGACAACTTAATTAAAAGGTATTTCATCTAAGCCATATTTGAGGCTATATGCTATTTTTTATAAAAACTTCAAGTATCAAGAAGTATCCTTTTTAAAAATATGAACTACTACTAGACTACTCTACTATTTTTTTTCTTTAAAAAAATATTTATTTTAGCTTTTCTATTAAGTTTACTACTTTTAAAAGTCTTGTACAAAATATAAAATATTATAATGATCATATAAATGACAACTTATTTAAAAGGTATTTCTTTTAAGCTATATTAGAGGCTATAGGCATTTTTATAAAAGCTTCAAGAATCAAGAAAAAACTATGAATATAAAAAAATATATATAATATATAAAATATATATTAAAAAAAATATATTACCTAGACTGTTCTACTATTATATTTTTCTGCAAAACAAGATAATTATTTCAGCTCTTCTACTAAACAAAAATGTGGCTTATAATTTAAATAAGATCGACACTGATCATTATTGTATAAATTGTGGATTTTTTAATGTAAAAAAATGTTTTAAAACCAAGACCCATATTTTTACAGTGCTCATTGCTCATGAAAGATTTAAGCTTGCACTGTACTTTAATGAGGACCCATCTGGGATGGGGTTTATCCCTGATTTGTATTAATTACACGTACCTCCGAGCCCGAGCTTCGAGTGTGTAGTGTGTAGGCCTAGCTCTGCCCCTTTTAGGGGCCTGCAGAGAAAAAAACAATCAAATATGCATTTTAGAAGTTGCCCGACTTTGGACGCTGGCTCGGCTCTCCCCGCGCCGCCTTGCCCCGCTCCGTGTCGTTTGGGCCCAGTTTCAGTTGAGTTCCAGCCGAGTTTCAGGCGAGTTCAGTTTCGTTTTTGGAGCGATCCTACTCCCCCATGGCCTGCAACTCAAACAGCAGCCAAAGCCCAGACCAAACCATATTTGTCTAACCTGGGCCCACACACACACACACACACACACACACACATACACACACACACACCCAGCAGCTGGCTCACGTGTGTGGGTGGGAGGGGTTTTTGGGTGGCTAACGGGCCTCTATTTACCCAGGACCCCACCCAGGACCCCTCCCAGGACCCGGAGTGCATGCTGCGCTCTGTTTTAGACAGTGGGCGGCGGGCCGCTGCTCCTCTCTATGCTATTCAAAAAATTTAATGGCATTTTAAATAAGAAATTACACAGGCCGTGCATATTTCATAAGACTTCGTATGGCGCCGGCGATGTTCGACGCGGCTCAGAGTTCGACTGAGAAGCGCTCTCGGCCAGAGCGAGGGAGAGGGCAGTACGAGAAACAGAGAAATAGAGAAGCAGGGGGCGGCGGCGAGAGCGGAGAGACTCTCTGCTCGACTCCCCAAAGTATCAAATGGAAAAACTGTGGCCCAAAAGCAAAGAAAAGCGTGCCACGGCTGCAAAATAGTTGCAGTTTTTCGCCTCAAAGCGAAGTGCAGAGAGGCAGCTGATCGAACTCGAAATACCTCTGAAAATATTTTTAAAAATCTACTAAATTTAAGAGAAGTTCACAAGAGGTTTTCGGATTTTTATAGATTTTTTAAGCAGCTTAAATGCATATATTTTTAGTAGTTAAAAAGGGAAATCTAAAGAAGTAATAGTTTTGAAATGTACTAGGGGAACGTTTTCGTTAATGCTTTTTTCGTTAATGCTTAACATATTCTTATTATTATTACTACTTAAACTTAATTTAATTTATTTGAGAGCTATATTTAGCTATATTTTCCCACCTGTTCCTGGCCCATTATACCCCTGGAAGTGTCGCAGAAATAATGGCGGAATGTTAGCTGTAATTCTAGCTTTATATGGCCGAATGGACGCGAAAGTGGGCCGGTGGAGGCAAAAGTTGTGCTACCTTTTTGCATAGCTTTGGGCTCATTTAATATTTATGTCTCTCTAAATATTAAATATTATTTCAAGGCTTGCCAGTGCGTTGCAGTTGACGGCTGCACCCCGTTCACCCCTCTTTTCAGTTGCAGTTGCAATTGCCTTTTGAGGGATTCGATTGGCGGAGGCGGAGGCGGAGAAGGAGCGGAAAGCGTAGCATACATTCGAGCGCTTGACCGGAGTCGGGATTTCGCTTCCTGGCTATCCTTTCTTTTATTTAAACTTGCGAGATTTGCGCGCACATGAATAATTAGGGAGCTGGCGCTTTTCTTCTGTAGCTGGGGCCTCGGCTGATGATGGAGGCGTGTTTTTTCCGCTCTAGTCTGGCAGCTTATACCAGTTTAATATTTAATGACTGTGTGCAGCCGTTTTAACACTTTGTAGACTTTCTCCCCTCAGCTACGGCTACGGCCAGGGCTGCCTCCGCCATTTTCTCGCAGTGAAAGCGCGCCTTCAATCGGCCCAAAGGACACGCAAGGCTCTCCAGTCCAGTCCCAAGTCATTACAATAACCAACAATGCGCAGGCTTCGGGGGGCGCAACTGGAGAGGAGACCGTCGTGGACAGCCAGCCGTATATCCTCATTATCCCCTATGCTAAAAACAATAAATTACTATTTGCAAGAGGTTAATTTTTACTTTGTAAGTACAAGCCAGCAGAAATTACATGAGCAACGACTGCAGAAGTACAATTGCCCCCGACAACTGCAACAAACATAACAATAGTCGGACGGGACGACTGCTGAGGTAAATTCTATAAAAGTTCCAGGGTCGAGCTCAGTAGAAATGCCACAAATACGTGTACTCAGGCCTTGGTCCTTGGGGATGGACACGTGATTCGAATTCGCTTAGCAGGAAATCGCTTTATGAAATTAGGGAGTTAGTAAACAGGAATAAAATGTACTACTTATGAAAATATGGTCAGATAAATACATTTCAGTACACCAAAAAAGTAAGCTAAGTAAAGCAAATATATCTTTTTACCAATTTGAAAACTAAATTAGGAAAAATAGTTACTTAATGATTTACTAAATGGAATTAATATATATTTTAACTTGGTTTTTAATCCAATTACATTTTCTGCTTTAACTATTTATTACGTAGGGTATGAGCTGGTAAAAAATACTGGAAATCAGATATGTCAATTTCAGTACACTAAAAAAGCAAGCTAAGTAAAGCAAATATATTTTTTTACCAATTTGAAAACTAAAGTTACCTAATGATTTACTAAATTGAATTAATATATATTTTAAGTTGGTTTTAATCCAATTACATTTTCTGCTTCAACTATTTATTACGTAGGGCATAAGCTGGTAAAAAATACCGGAAATCAGAAATGTCAATTTCAGTACACCAAAAAAGCAAGCTAACTAAAGTCAAATAAGGAGAAATAGTTCCTTAATGATTTACTAAATTAAATATTACAGTTTTCTCTATATATTTTAAGTTGGTTTTAATCCAATTACATTTTCTGTATTAACTATTTATTACGTAGGGTGTGAGCTGGTAAAAAATACCGGAAGTCAGATATGCCAATTTCAGTACACCAAAAAAGTAAGCTAAGTAAAGCTAAAATATAAGAAATTGTTACTTAAGGATTTACTAAATTAAATATTACAGATTTCCTTATTTATTTTAAGTTGACTTTTAGTCCAATTACATTTTCTGCTTCAACTATTTATTACGTAGGGCATGAGCTGGTAAAAAATACCGGAAATATGTTAATTTCAGTACACCAAAAAAGCAAGCTAAGTAAAGTTAAATAATAATAAAAAATAGTTCCTTAATGATTTACCAAATTAAATATTACAGTTTTCTCTATATATTTTAAGTTGGTTTTAATGCATTTACATTTTCTGCTTTAACTATTTATTATGTAGGGTAGGAGCTGGTATAAAATACCAAAAGATATAATTAATTAATGGCAAATCGTGTCACGCTGTCATCCCTGACCGAATTGGCCTTTTCCAATGTCCGAGTCCTGAGCTCGCAGGACAGCCAGCGCAAGACAACAATTTTTTTCTCTTTTTTGGAAAGGGGTCAATAATGCAGGAGGCAGCAACAACACACCAGCCAAGGGGCCTGGCCAGGGACGTAGGGGAAGACACACTCCAGGAGGGTGAAGAAGCGGGTGCCTCGAATCGCGGTATTTTTCGGAGGGTCTGAAAGAAGTCGGCGGCCCATTTGAATGTTTTATAGCAATTTCTGTTGTCGGCTGCGGTTGATGTAGCTACTCTTAATGTTGTTGTTGCTCTTAATGTTGTTGTTGGTTTTTCTAGAGGTATTATTGTAATTGTTGTTGTTGTTGCTGGTGTTGTTGGTGTTGGCAGTTGGCAGTTGCTGGTTAGTCGGCAACTTGACACACCTCAATGCACGTTGCACTCAACACTTGGCGTATAATTATTTATTACATTTAAATTATTGTTGCCATTGTTGGGAGGTGAGTTGTTGTTGTGGCAAACAAAACTTTCAGCGAGTGTGTGTGTGTGTGCCAGGGGTGTAGTGTAGATAGGTAAGAAGGAAAGAAAGAGGAGAGAGCAGGGGGTTGAAGCTCGCTTCATGCACTCGCACTTGGCTTTATGATTGCTACAATTATTGTTGCCGCTGCCGCTGCCGGTTGCTGTTGCTGTTGCCCCTGCAATTCCTTGGACAGCATTTCCACAAGTGCAATTGTTTATGGCCATTATTGTTGCTGTAGTTGCTTAGCTCTCTTGCATTTCATTATATTCCGATACGGGTACATATATATATATATATATGTAAGAGAAAGAAACCAGATATCGCACGAGCTGCGCTCAAGAAGTATCTATATACAGTAGCTTTCCCTTCTGTTTGGGGGCCTCGGCGAAATGTGTTTTTCACATTATTCCCATGAATAATGCATTGGGCCAATATGCATATTTTATGTGAAATTCGTGCAATAAAATACTATTAAATATTTAGTTGCCGCCGACGTCGACGTTTTTGTCTTGCGGCAAAAATAAAGGAGAGACCGGAGCCTTTTGGGTGTCCTGCCCTACGACTTGGCAGGGCAGTGGGAGCAGGAGGTGCCATTAGAAATTCGGGGGTCCTGGGAATGGGATTTATAAAAATGCAAATCGATTCGCGGGATCCCCAATGGAAAGTGTCAGTCTTCTCTGGACTCGATAATTGGGGACTCGCGGGGCCGGCGGACATTCTTAAATGAATTATTTCTGGCGTCTTATAAAATTAATGGATGGCACACGGGCGCAACTATGTAACAAAAAGGTGCGGCCACACAGAGAAAAATTCAAGAGAATTATATATATATAATACCTATATTTTTTTAATCAAGAATCCTTAATCTATATAAATAAATTCTTTATTTAATGGCTACTTTATTTACTTTACTATAATCTCCCATTAAAAGTTATGGCCAAGTTTCAGGTTATTTTTTTGCAATGCTAAAAATACCAGGAGCCACTTCCGTGGAAGACAACGTGGCCAAGGTTGCCGGCACAGGCCGGGTGGGTGGTGGCCACCCAAGGGGGCGGCATGCGTGTGACTGGCTGAGTAATACAAATAAATGAATGGGCCAGAACAGAACCCTGGCTAAGAGAGAGAGAGAGAGTGGTGGCAAGGCGGAAGAGCGGAAGTGGCAAGGGCGAGAGCTAGAGAGCTAGAGAGAGAAAACTAGTTGGCAGTAGTAATAGTGAAGGCTAAAAGGGACCAGGCGCCCAGGAAAAGTAAAAGCTTCCTTTCACCAAAAAGCAAGGAAATGGTAGTTGTGACGCACAAGGGGGAGGGTCGCTGGGGCGATGGGGGATGGGGGCTTAAGGCGGGGGTGGGCTAAGTGTGGGGGGGAGGATTTGTGGTGAGCAAGTTGCAGACAAGAGAAATAACAAACTTGAGACGCCACCACGGTGGAGCACGAATCGAAAATGAATAATAAATAAAGTGTTATATAATATAAGAAATACACACAGCAGAAACGCCAGGAAGAAAACTACAGCAAAAGTTCCAAGGAGCGAAGGGAGGGGGCTTCAAGGAGGGATAAAGGAAGGGGGGAAGGTGTAGTTTTAGTGCTTTTCCTAACGCGCGGCAGGTCGGGTTTTGGGTACTGCTGCCGAGTTTATGTGCGCGCTTGAAAAATAAAATTAAAATTGCATTAGAATCCAGAAGGGGTATTACTGGTCGGGGGCAGGGGGGTGTGCCAGGACCCGTGATTGGTGGGGGGGTGAAGTTAACCCGCGAGGCAGTGGAGACTTGAAGGCTGTTGAAAGGCGGCGGGCAGGGCGGGGCGGGGCCGGAGTCTATGCATTTGGATTGATGGCAACTGCGAGTGTATGAGTGTGTGCAGGGCATGTTATAAATTTATATTTTATTGCCAACAGACACACACATACACGGAAAGTTATAGAAATTCCACATATATATATATATATTTCCTAGGATCTCCTCTGAGAGTGGGGGGGAGGGGGTGCAAATAAAAAAGTATTGAAGGCTACACGAAAAATATTTTCTTTGGGGATAGCGCGGGGAAAGCACACAGAAATCAATAAATTTTTATAGAAATTTGTAGCAGCGGAAAAGTTAATTAAATAAATTATTATGTGAATGGGGCGTGCACACGATGAGTAATTGGCAAGAACAAGAAAACGAAGTAGAGGAGGAGCCGGGAGAGGAGAGGAGGAAGATGTGGAAGAAGCAGCCAAGGCAGCGCAGGCAGCGACGTCAGCAGCGAAGCGCCGCAAATTAAATTAAATGAGTTGAAAGAAAGTTGAATGCGCGCACACTTCAAATTTGTTTTTGTTGAGCCGAGGGGGCTGAGGGGGCAGAGGGGAACTGCCAGTTGTTGTTGCTCTTGCTGCCAGCTAAGGGGAATTGAAAATTTAATTAATTAAACATTTTCGAGAGAGCAGAGCTCGTAATATTTTATTATATGAATTGTGCTCTATGCGAGAGCTTTATAATCGCCCCAGACTGAATGGATGGATGAATGGCTGACAACAGGGGGGAGCTGGTGGTGCCGCTGCTCGTTGATTAATATCCGACAAGTGCTAGAGATGTGAGACTTCAAGATCTAATATCTATATAATATACAAGAAAATCTCTGGAAATTTCTTGGGATTTTTCTTGGAAAAAAAATATTTTTAATGAGATAATATTTGAAAAAAATCTCAAAAAATACTGCAAAAGTCAAGGTATTATATCAATACTTAACTGTTATATAAATTAATATAATATTTTAGCAAAAGCTCTTGGACTTTACATTATATTAATTTATTGCAATAATATCCTAGATCTAATAATACAATATTTATACATAAATAATGATAAGTCTTATAAACTTGCTAGAATATTTCTTAGGATTTTTCTTGGAAAAAAAAAATTATTTAACTAGATAATATTTGGAAAATATTGAATTAAGTTCTAAAAATACTTAAAAAGTCAAAATATTATATCAATACCTAAGTGTTATATAAATTAATATAATATTTAAGATATAAGATCAATACCTAAGTGTTTAATATAATATTTTAAGCACTTAAATTACAATACATTAAGTTAATTTATTTCTTTAATAACCTAGTACTA
Organism: Drosophila pectinifera; assembly: GCA_008042775.1. Taxonomy (NCBI): domain Eukaryota; kingdom Metazoa; phylum Arthropoda; class Insecta; order Diptera; family Drosophilidae; genus Drosophila; species Drosophila pectinifera. Next base: position 91,053 of record VNKC01004202.1, on the reverse strand, counting down.
AATAAATTCTAAAATATTTATACATTAATAATGATAAGTCTTATAAACTTGCTATAACTGATAATTTATTAAAGCTTATACCATAAACAAAAATTATAAAGAAACCGTAGCCGATACATAAGCCTGAAAAATATGCGATAATTATAATTATTCAAAGCTCATAACCAGCGCCGCGGCCCTGTAACTCAACTATTTACAGCCAACTTAAGTGTTCACACTGCCCGCCATAATTCAGCCCTCACCCACCGGGAAAATAACTAAAAAAAACTGTGGCGTCATTAACAAAGTGTTTTACATAAAATAGCATTTTTAACGCCATTTTGTTTGCAGCTCGGCCGCATTTGTTACAGTTACAGCCACTAGTGCCGCCTGTAAAAATGTAAAAATGCTTCCGACTTTTCAATTTCAATTATTCATACGTTTTATGACCTTTTTCCTTGGCATGCAGGCTTCTCAGTATGGAGTTCTCCTCTTCTCCAACTCTCCTCTCTCCAGTTCTCCAGTTCTCCAGTTCTCCTCTCTCCAGTTCTCCAGTTCTCCGGCGCCTACTCCTCAAATATTTAAGACTTGCATTATATGTTCTCTTTATGCGCTGCATTTTTTTGTTGCTCGCTGCCGGCCCCCCGGATTCCTGTTTTGTTTTATATATTTTTGTGTTGTTTCTTGTGGATATTTTTTAGCCTCTGGCTCATGCTCGCTGCACATAATTTGTATTACGCCCCTGCATATAAAATGCATGGCTACGTGCGCAGAGGGGGCGTGGCCAGCTGGCCGAAGGGAAGGCTTTATGGCCAGAGCCTCTGTTTCGGCCATGGCACGAAACGTGCATCAATTTAACTTTTCCTATGTGGCATTAAAAAAAAAAAAAGGCCACAAAATATGGGGATTCTCGCAGTCTCAGTTTGAGTCTCAGCTCCCGGTTAACCCTTAAATGGCCCGCTTTTTTTTACCCGGGGGGGGCCAACTGATTAATACGGCCGCTAGGGTTAAAGGCGGGCTCAATTAAGCGGCCCAGAGCTTCCCCCTGAATTCCTAATAATAGCAATAAATAAATGGCTTTTTGTATATTCCGCTAGGTGAAGCTTCGGAGCTTCAGAGCCTCAGCCTTTGGCCGGGCCGTAAAAAGCGGCCAAGACAATGGGGCCGGGATAGCCCCACTTTGTATACTAATTTGCTTTTGGTGGCTCTTTGCATACGAAAATGCCTTGCCAACATTTATGGCATTCATAAACTTTTACGGCCAGCCACAATTCGTGTGCAAATGTCACAGGCGGCCCAGAGAAAAACTATCGTTTCGAGTTTTCCCAGCCAAAAACAGATACCTTTTATGCAAAGTTTTCTAATTATTTTAAAGTCGTGAAAGGCGACAATCTCCTTAAGCTGCGGTGATTTTTTAAGTAAGAATACCAAACTAGGGCTAGTTACTTTAGATATTTTAGAATTTACTTCCAGAAGAAACCCCAACTAATAAATTCTATTTCCTCTCTCTAATTCCAGGCCAAGATGATCGAGAGCGGAGGACATGGAGGCTGGATGGGGGCTGCAGCCGCAGCCACCGGGGCTGCCTCAGTGGCGGGTAAGTTTCTGCTAAAAAAGGGATTCCCCTTCAGCCTTTTCATAATGTCCGCGTGACGTTCCTTCCAGCAGACAGCTACCAGTACCAGTTGCAGTCCATGTGGCAGAAGTGCTGGAATACCAACCAGCAGAACCTGGTGCAGCAGCTGCGATTCCGGGAGCGCGGACCCCTGAAGTCCTGGCGACCCGAGGCCATGGCCGAGGCCATCTTCAGTGTCCTGAAGGAGGGCCTATCCCTGTCGCAGGCTGCCCGCAAGTTCGACATCCCGTATCCCACATTCGTTCTCTACGCCAATCGGGTCCACAACATGCTGGGACCCTCGCTGGATGGCGGAGCTGATCCCAGGCCAAAGGCCAGGGGCCGCCCCCAGAGGATCCTGCTGGGCATGTGGCCCGAGGAGCTCATCCGCAGCGTCATCAAGGCGGTGGTCTTCCGGGACTACCGCGAGATCAAGGAGGACATGGGTGCCCACCAGTACGCCAATGGACAGGCCCATGGTGTAAGTAATCTACTTAATTATTTACGAGGGATTTCATTCCCTCTATTTGCGATCAAAGCTTGTTTAATATAATAAATTAAAGCAATGATCAGTTTATTTTGTTAATCATTGCTCATTGAGCTTGTTTTTTAACGCCATTTAATGTTATTTGAAAGGGAAAGGCATAAAAATAAACATTTATGGGGATTTCAGTTTTTGTGGAATTTGTTTAGCATAAACAAAAGTGTAATTATATTATTTTCGAATCTCCAAGGCCTGATTTCAGTAGTATTTCTATGTAAACATTATGGCTATGTTTGGAACATGATTTCTACCTAATGGATATTAATTGAATCGAGGCATTAATTCTTGAATAAATCCCTCTTTATTATATTAATTTATTATAATATTATATTATTATATTATTGTTTAGCATAAACAAGTGAAATTAGTATTTCTATGTAAACATTATGGCTATGTTTGGAACATGATTTTCTACCTAATGGATATTAATTGAATCGAGGCATTAACTCTTGAATAAACCCCTATATATTATATTAATGTATTATAATATTATATTATTGTTTAGCATAAACAAATGCAATTAGTATTTCTATGTAAACATTATGGCTTTGTTAGGAACATGATTTTCTACCTAATGGATATTAATTGAATCAAGGGAATAATTCTACTATATTATATTAATTTATTATACTTTTTGTAACATAATTTTTAGCTTTTATGAATTATTTAGCTCTCTATAACCTTTAACCCACTTTAACCCCTGTTTCTTCCCCTTGTTTTCTTCAATATTTTCCCCTTTAGTCCCACTTTGGAGCCGGCACCGCCTCGAATGGCTATCACAGTGCCGCCGCCGCCAAGTTGGCCGCCCAGAATGCGGCCCTGGCCCCGCCGGACGCCGGCAGCCCCCTCAGCTCCATGACGGAGACCCTGCGCCGCCAGATCCTGTCGCAGCAGCAGCAGCAGCAGCAACAGCAGCAGCAGGCGCACCACCACCAGGCCCAGTCGCACCACCAGCAGCAGCCGTCGCACCACCAGCAGCAGTCGCCACATGGCCAGTCAATGAACATGTACAAGTCGCCGGCCTACCTGCAGCGCTCCGAGATCGAGGACCAGGTGTCTGCGGCAGCGGCAGTGGCGGCGGCGGCGGCCAAGCACCAGCACCAGCAGCAGCAGGGGGCGGAGCGGCGGGGAGCGGAGAACCTGCCCGATCTGAGTGCTCTGGGGCTGATGGGGTTGCCCGGCCTGAATGTGATGCCCTCGCGGGGATCCAGCGGAGGATCGGGCGGAGCGGCGCCCAACAGTGCCGCTTCCTATGCCCGCGAGCTCACCAGGGAGAGGGAGCGGGACCGGGAGCTGTCCCGCGAAAGGGAGAGGGAGCGGGAGCGCGAGCTCTCCCGGCAGTATGGCAGCCAGTCAAGGGGCTCCAGTTCCGGTTCCGGCAGCGCCAAGTCCCTGACAGCCAGCCAAAGACCCGGCGCCGCCTCACCCTACTCCGCCGCCCACTATGCCAAGCACCAGGCCAGCGCCTACAACAAGCGCTTCCTGGAGAGCCTGCCCGCCGGCATCGACTTCGAGGCGATTGCCAGCGGACTGCTCCAGAAGTCCGTGAACAAGAGTCCCCGCTTCGAGGACTTCTTCCCGGGACCAGGCCAGGATATGAGCGAGCTGTTCGCAAATCCGGATGCAGCCGCTGCTGCGGCGGCGGCCGCCTATGCCCCGCCGGTGAATCCGGTGCGGGAGTCGCCGCTCATGAAGATCAAGCTGGAGCAGCAGCATGCCGCCGAGCTGCCACACGAGGATTGAATCCCGGGGACTGGCGGGGGCTGGGGGGTGGACCATGGGCAGTGGGGCAATTATTAACACTTTATTTAGGGGTAAATTCCAGGGGAAAGCCAAGTAATCATTGGATAACAGTAAGTAGTTCTGCTGATTTTATTTGGATATTATTTTTGCATTTAAAGAAGATTTAAAAAAAGTCAAGGTTAACTTAAAACCAAGTATAAATTTGGCTACAGGAATAAATTATGTCACCTGCTTTTCTGAGTTATACCTGAAAGAAAATCCCTGAACTTTAACTAGCCTTTTACAACCAAAAAATAGGAGTTTCATAGCTCTATTTCTATTCATAAAACCTTTCAAAACCATATATAATTTTTAAGTAGCATAAAAAATATAAACATAGCTATTCTTAATTTTTTTTAGGACAGAAAAAGAAAACCAAAGGTTGAAAAAAGGCTTATAATAATGATTTAACAGAGAAATTATTAAAATTTTCTTTAGGAACAGGGAGTGAAAGTAATAGCTTCCCGAAATTATCCAATGATTTCTTTCCCCCAGAATTGTTAGCCCAAAATGAAATAAGAGCCACCCTTAAGAGCCACACAAACACAAAGAAAAAATACAAAACACACCCACAAACACATTTGGACTGCTACTTGAACCCCAACGTTTTTAGTGTTTAGTGCTTAGTTGAAGTTGCTAACTGGTTTTTATGCCTAGGCTAGTTTTAGAGCGTACCGCGGAGGGTATAAAGTATTAACCTATTATTAAAGCACACCCCTTGAAAGCCACACACAACACGACACAATACACATACTTCGGAACTTTCCTGTAAGGATAGGATCTCGTACTTTGTCTTATTTATTTTCAAGATAATTCGTTGCGTTGATTGCCTTTTTTGCCACGCGAAAAGTAATAATAATAAATAGGTGTAACGATTAAATGTAACCGTAAACCGTAAATAATTACGATTAGAGACTTGTGCATTTCTTAAATGTAGCTTAACCCTAGAAACACACACACACACAAACACACTGAATGTTGTCAAATCTGGTAATTACAACTTTATATAAATACGTATATATAAACGCAAATACTTTTAGATACATAAGCACACACCGACACACGGATAGAAGTGCATACCTATACGCAGCACATACACACCTATACAGACCTATATTAATGGTATTTCCAAATGTAACTGTAAATAATGTACAAATTTTCATAGCTTTAGGCTTCGACTTAATCTTAGACTTACCCCCTGAAACCCGGAAACCCGGAAACCCGGCAACCAGGCACCCCGGGAACCCGGAAACGGAAAACCCTTCGCAGCACTTCTTCTTTGGTAATCGTAATCGTAATCGTAATCGTATTGTAGCATTGTAACATTGTAAATGAATGAATGAGCAAACAACGCAGGCAGCATCGCATTAAACTTGTGCTAATTTTATGTAAACAACAATCGCCCGAACACACACACCACACACACACTCACGCCCACTTACGACCCGAGTGGCACACACAATACACACACTCGACTGTCAGATATGCATATGTATTGTCCGTACTCTGTGAGTGAACTATTATTATTATTATTATTATTACTACGATTATTATTATCTACCCCTAAAGATGCGTTTAGTTAAACAATAAATTATACAACAATAAACAGAAAATAAAAACAAATTGAAAACAAAATGTCAACCTGTTTCAATGTTTTATTTATGGGCTAAGGGTGGGCTGTCGAGGAATAAATATAAATAATTCAATGGCTACGAATATGCAAGACCTTAGAACCTTGTCTTGGATAGTGAAAGTCGCTGAAGGATGGACACAAATATTTGGCATAATTAGCATAGTAATTGATTTAGTAAATTACGTTGTCTAAATTACGTTGTCAGTCTAAGCTATAGATGTGACAACCGGAAGCATTTTTCCATTTAAACTGAAACCGAAAATGCCGTCGGACTTTTTGAAAGGATTGTTTACCGAATACTTATACAAGAAGAGGCCAAAAAGTTAAGAATCTTTTCTAGTATATCGTCACAAAATAAAATAGTATTTGACTCATATAAAAACAAATATAAAAAATATCTTATCAAATTTGAGCAACGACTCAAATAAAATGCCGAGAAAATAGATTAGAAGTGTTATTACCTTTGAATGACCAACAAATTTGATGGGGAAATTCACAAAAATAAAATTCTTTGAAGAACTAGCCATAATATGAAGATTTTATAATCAAAATAATTTTTTTAACAACATCTTCAGTAGTCATTTTTCTTAAGAATATTAATGCTTCAAACATATGAGCCTCAAGCTACAACATTACTTTAATTATATATATCAACTTGTAGCGCTAGAGAAATGAACTCTTAATAAAAATGGCATAATAAAAATTATAAAAAAAAAACATTCTAAAAAAGTATGATTATAGTCCATATAAATCTGAAGGTCGAGACAAAAAACACGTCTCGAAAAGTGCCATTAAGGTCTATTATTTTCAGAAAATTTAATTTTTGTTGGTAAGAAAATTTAGTAAATTTTTGAGACAAAATAAACAGAAAATGTTTACTTCATGGGTGAATAAATAAGAGCAATAGAGAGTTTTAATACATTTTTAGGTTTGTTAAATAAAGAGTTCATCTTTTCTTTCGGGATAAAGAACTACTATAGTAATTTGTATATTTCTTAAATTCAATTGGTAACTAAAAACACTCGAATGAACACTAAGAAAATAATTTACCATACCCTTCCGGGTATTATTTTGCCCCAACCCTCGCCCTGCAACTGTTGGCTGCAATTGCGAAGACATAATTCACTTAATTCCCCTCAAAGGCAAGTGCAACTTCTGGCACAACAACAATGCCCCCCCTGCCCTTTGGCACAGTCACAAATTCAGGCACTCACACCCACAGATACGAGCACTTCTCAAGGTCAAGGGGCAAGTGAAAGCGAAGCCATCATGCTTTCCATGCAACCCCAGTGCCCGCTGTTGTTGCTGCTGTTGTTGGTGAAAGAAAACAATTACTTTGGCACTTAACAGCTTAACACATCACTTTGCACTTGATGCAAAACTCGGTCTGCTCCCAGGACTCATGACTCTGGACTGGCATCGTCTCGCTCTGGGGTCCTTTGGTCCCCCAAAACATCCCGAGCATCCTCGGCATCCTTAGCTGCAGACTGCAGATAAATAGGAGCAGCCCAGAGAGGGGGCCCCGGACACAGGCCGCAGTCAGCAGTCCGGGGACAAGCGTACATCTGTAATGCTCAAGGTCATTCCGGAGCAGTTGCCGGCCACCACCACCCCCCCCGTTGGGCAGCAAGCAAAAGCCGGCACTGAGAGAAGTCTTAAGGAGATTTGGAGAAGTTTAGAGGACAGTCACTAGACAGTCACTTCCTCAACAAAAAAAAATGGGGAAAGAACTCCCATATCTCATCAATATATATAGTTTTAAAAACTCCAGTGTTAAACATTAAATAATAAATATAATAATCTTGAAATGTGTAATTTAATTCCCAGTTTCTGGGCATTTTTTCTCTGAGTGCGGCGAAGCCAACGAGCAAGGCAGGCCAGCCGCTCGACTGGCCATGAATGGCAAGTGGCTTTCATCTTGTGAGACACCCACACAAACACACTGGCTGAGCGGAAGGGGGGATTTCCAGGGGGGGAGGGGGACAAGGATGCAGAGGAGCAACAGGAGCAACAGGAGAGCCAAAGGGTCGAGTCTCATTCTCGGTCTCGGTCTCGGTCTGGGTCTCCATCTCGTTCTCGTTCTCGGTCAGCCTTGAATTGCGACCCACAAACAACTTCCTTCCAGCGACGGCAGCTGCCTTCGTCCTGCCTTTCGTCCTTGCCAGCAATTCGCCTGTGGTTGCCGCCTGCTGTCTGTCTTCCTTCTATTCCGAGTCCTCGTCCTCGTCCTCGTCCCCGTCCTCGCCCTCATTCTCAGTCCCGTCCTGATCCCTCTTTGCCCCATAGCCCCGCCGGGATGTGTCTGAAGTTAAGCATTTGCGGCTGCTTGTAGCCCAAAATCCTGGCTGGTTGGTTTGCCGGTTGTTGGCTGCCTTGCCTTTCCGCTCACTCGGCTGGCTTACCAGGCCCCTTCAACAGTTAGCAGCCACTCTGCCGTTAGCCATCTTGACAAGTGGTTTGGCGCCGTCTTAACCCGTTGAGGTGCTGGCTCTAACAGGGGTTTTTATGTGGGTTTCATGAGACACTCTAGCTGGTATCTTAGTTCTTGGTAAGTAATCTTAAATGTTACTAGAGGCTAGTTGTGAGTACTTGTGAGTAAAATATAGTTAAATATTAATATATTATACTAAATAATAATAGTTAAACTAAGTCAAATTATTCACGTATTTTTTCATATTAAATCAATAGTAATTTAAATTTAGTTCTTATTATTAAAGTTCATTCTCTAAATTTCTTAGTTTTCTGGCAAATCTCTGGCAACTTTTAAGAGGTTGTTAATAATTTTATAGAATATATTTCGAGACGTTTATCTTCAGAGCAGTCTTAACTAAATATTTTTATAGAAATATAGTAACATTTCTGATATCTCTATATTCCCCAATCCACAATGGGTTAATCGCTGGGGACGTCATCTGACCCGGCAATTGGCTTCACGCTCTGCGGTAAGATGCAGTTGAGTCGAGTTGCGTCTAGCCGAAGCCCCAAGTTGATGTTGCCTGCTCTCGAGAAATTACAGATAATTTGTTAAATATGGCACAGAAGTCGTAGCAGTAGCATGTGCAGTTTTGGCCAGGCCAAAAGCGAAAGTGCACAAGTTGCCTGTGGTGTCTGGGAGAGAGGGGCTGGGACCGACTCCGACTCTGGTGCAGACTGTGACTCCTTCCTTATCCGGCTGCTCAGCAAGGACAGCCTTGTCGTCGTTGGCTCAAAGCCTTGACTTCCACTGAGTCGGTCACAGGAGCAGGCGAGGCGGTGCCGGGGCTCTGGGGGGGACTCGGGGAAATTCAGGAGTCGAGACATTTTGCCAGACACTTTTGCCTCTCAGTCTGCATCTCTGTCTGTGTGTGTGAGGGGGGAGAGCTCTCTGTGTGTGTGTGTGTTTGCTCCGGCATTCCTCAAGGTTGTTTCAATTTTACTTCAGTCTACACAACCATTTTGTCCTGACTGCCAGAGTGTGTGTGTGTGTGTGGCTGCGTCTGTGTGAGCTATTAAAGAATTTCCCAGCTTGTGAGCGGCTACTTTCCCCCGACTTTCCCTCTCCCATGTGAGTGTGCGGGTGTGTCAAGGAAGCAGGAAGCTGTTGATAGTGTAATGTGGCAACATTATTTGCTTGATTGCTTTATTTTACGCAAAAGGTGTTTGTGGCTTGACACCACGCACACACACAAGCCACACACACAGCAAATCGCACACTTGCAGAGGGAAAAATATATAATTTCCATATTATCATTGGTTTTAGGAGGAAATCTTGGATATATGATGCTTTGATTAAATATAATTTGGGAGTTTTTAGATTCAAATTAGCCACATAAATGCTTTCTTTGATTAGTTCTAGGATTAAACTTTTCTTTTAAAAGGTAAGTGCTATTATTTCCTATAAAAATATAGTTACTTCGCACTCTTTTTATAAACAAAATACAACCAAAGAAAGAATTATATAGATTTATAATATATCTCTTTTTAATATAACTCTCTCTCTCTCTTTATAATATAACTATTTCATCAACCATATTAAAAATTGTATTAAAAATTTAAATATAAGAGTCTAAAGATATGCACCTAAAGCATATGTTCTATTAACAAAAAATACACTTAAGACCTCATATAATTACTTGAACATGTTATGCATTTTTAGAGAATTTCTTAGAGTTTTTGACACATTATTTCCCAATTTTTGTATACCTTTTTCCTGCAGTGTATAGGCCACTTATTCATTCACTCCTGTCGAACGTCTCAGGACGTCTCTTGTCCAGCTGCCTGCATTCTCGGCACTCGATTGCCGCTTGCTTAAGTAAATGTTTGCTGTCGAAATTTTCTGTACATTTATTAGCCCACTTATGCTGGCCATTGTCCACCTTTCGGCCCTCCTGCGTGTGTGCGTCCCTCGGCCTGCAGAACGACGTTTTTCGGGCGGCAAAATAAATGCAAAGAAAATATTTTGTGTAAACATGCATTTTCCTTCGAACTGCATAAGAAAGCAATTGAGAGATTTATGCTGGTATAATGCACTTGTGGCTTTCTGGTCATCGGACACGAGGACACGGGGATCGGGACTGAACTGTAGATGGCACGCCAGGGATTGCTCCGACTTGGCTTTGTGGCAACAACGTGTGAAAGTGTGAAAATTCCTTAAGGATGCTTGGTTTGCATAATTGCTTGTGATTTATTTGGATTGAGATGGCAAATCGAAAGTGAAAGGCGATGAATAAATCTTGTTCTCTCGGTTTCAGTTTAAATTCAAGCATTTTTAGTTGATGCTCTGTACAAGCGTCGAACTTAAAACTAATCCCTTGAGCTGCTTGAAAAAATGACAGCATTCAGGGGGGCAACAAAAAAGAGGAAAAATATATCCACAAATCAAACAAAAACTAGCACACACTCAGCCAACCCAACCCCTGCTGCAATATTTTAATTAAAAATTCAATTTTAATCAATGCATTAGCAAAATGTCTCGCTCTCAGCGAGATATGGAAACTCTGTAACGAGCAGCGTCCGTTGGACAAGGATTCGGGCCAAGGGACCGAGAGGGGGACAAGGGGGAGAGTGGCAGATCCTGCCGGAGCAGCGGCAGCAAAAACACAAGTTTTATGCGACGTCGAGTTTTGAGCATAGAAAAATAATAAAAATCGCAGCGAAAAATAACAAAAAAAAGAATAAAATCGAGGGAAAAAATAAAACCAAGTCTGTTGTATATACAACATGCAGAATGACAAAAAAAAAAAAGAGAATATGTTGCGCCACTCGAAACCAATAACGAAGGAAAAAATCTATGGAAAGTAGCCAGAGCCAAAGCACAGACCATGGAAAAGTGAAGGAGAGAATGGAAGGATACTACGTATGTACGTATGTGTGTGTGCACACGTATGTACACATAGTGGCATGTCTGTAAAATGTGTTGCATTTTTATTATAACTTGAAAACGTTGATAACTCCGCCTATTCCTATTCCTAACGAATGTGCGACGGATACGTAACGTTTGCCTTCGCTCGCCTCGGCATCGCTCCGTTACGTATACGCCGAGTGGCGCGCTGGAAAAAAGAACGCAGCCTGCAGAGGAGTCGCCGAGGAGGCGTCGCAGCAGCAGCGGGAGCGGGAGAGGGAGCGGGATCAGGCCCAGGACCAGGAGCTGTGGCATCGAGCATCGAGTGGAGAGAATACATTCGATTGAATTTAATATGCATGCATACAATGGCAGCAGCTCCTGCCTCGGAGCACAAGGAAAATGTCCGGGGTTTGGGGAGACTGGGAAAAACTCCCGACTCGTGGAGGGGGAGAGGAATATCCTGGACCTCGTCGAACTCCCGCCCTCCCTTAGATTCCTCGCTCCTGCTGCTGTTGTTGTTATTTAGGCCGTGATTCTATGTATTGGCACATGTGTGGGTGCCGCATCAAGCGGCAGCGATGGCTTAGCCGAAAGTGCGAGCAGCAGCAGAATCCTGGGCAGAATCAGGAGCAGGATCCTGGCCACCAGAAGAAAGGCGAAAGGCGAACAAAGAGGGGAGAAGGAGTAGCTTCAATGACGACGATTGGCGACACTGGCGACTGCTTTTTTGATGCCTTTTGGTGCGTTGCACTGGGGGAAATTCTTCAAAAATCTAAGAAAATAAAACGTGATCTTAGGGGAAGGAAATATATAATAGTTTGTTGTCATTAAAGGTCAAATATCTTTGAATAAATAGTAGTACTTGGAACTGCTTATATCCTTTTATGTCTTTCGAGTAAAGCTTTAGTCTTTTTATATTTATTATTCATGTATATAATTTAATTTATTCTCCCAACAACACCCCAGTCTTTAGTCTCAGTGCCTTTTATCAATATACCACGCATAAATGGAATGACTGGGTGCTGCTGTTCCTGCTGCGGTTCCTCAATCGTGAGCGACCGGGGGGCAGGGGTCCACTGAGCGGAGGTCCTGGGAGGCAGGCACGTCCTGGGCCTCAGTCGTTGCAGTCAAACACATGTACACCACAGACACACACACTCCCGCAAGCATCAAAAGCCGCACCGTTGCCCACGACAAAAACAACAACAGAAAGGGGCGCTGGAAAATTGAGGGGGTGGTGCTCCTGCCAGCTCCTGCCTGTGTGTGTGTGTGTGTTGTGCGGGGGGGCGGGGGGGTGGTGTATTTTCAGGCCACTGCTGACGACGCTGGCCACGACAGAGAAATAGAAATGACGCCGGGCCCTGTTCCTATTTCTATGGCTCCCCGGCTCCGAGCTCCGTCTATGACGACGCCGAAATTTAAACTCGGATGCGTGTGCGTTACAAGCCCCCCTCCCCCCTTCTGGGGAGGAGGAGGGAACCCCCAGCTCCCCCCTCCAATGGGCACACATAACTTTTTGCATACGAAGGGGGGCGGTGGCCGGCTGGCCATAGGCACACTCGCCCATTTGCGAAATTTCTAATATGTAAAATGTTCAATAGAGAAAACTATGTATGGGGCGCACGAGGGGAGCAGTGGGGCAGAGGGGCAGAGGAGCAAAGGAGCCGGGTTCCAGGATCCAGGAGCCTCGGACTCGAATCGAAACGAAACGAGTCCTGGCATCGAGGGGGGGGCGGGCAGTGGCAGGAGGCAGTGCTCCAAGGGGGAAAGCAAACTAAAAACGAACATGGCGGCGCTGATGATGCCGGCCATCCCAGTATCCCCATGTATCCACTCCGTGCAATCATCTCCATATATGTGTGAGTGTGTGTGTGGGAGTGTGCGAGTGTGGGAGTGTGTGTGTGTGTGTGTGTGCGGGGAAAATCGAAATGTATGGCAAAAGAAATCGGGGAAAGGAAAACTCAGTGGGCGGGTGTGTTGTGGTGTGCAGTTTATAGACGAAGCGAAAACTGAGCCTAGAGAACGACCAACGGATATGCAGAGGAAAAAATCAATCATTCATTCGTCATATCACCTTAGACTCATTAAGGAAATGCCAAAAGCCGCTGGCTCTGTTGCTCGCATAAGATTACAATGCTAACTAGGGGCAGCCGCCTTGGTTTTTCCACTCGCAACTACAGTTGGGGTCAAGAAAATAGTGCCAATCAAGCACAAGCTATTTCATAGATTTTTTGATGATTTATTTAATAAATATTTTATGACAGACAGAATGGTTTGTAATTCCCACAATGTTATATAGACTTTATCAGCTTCAAATAAATATTATTAAATAATTCATAAATTTTTTTATGATTTTTTTAATAAATATAACTTGACTGGGTAATGGTTTGTAATTCCTACAATGCTATGAAGATTTAAATAGCTTCAAATAAATATTATTAATTACTAAAAATGTCTTTAAAATGTTTACTATTTAAGTAAAGACTCTTGGAACTAATTTCTCTATAATGTTATATAGATTTATCAGCTTCAAATAAATATTATTAATTACTAAAAATATCATTAAAATGTATACTATTTAGGTAAAGAATAGTAAAACTAATTTCTCTACAATGTTATGAAGATTTTATCAGCTTCAAATAAATATTATTAATTACTAAAAATGTCTTTATTTAAGTAAAGATTATTATAACTAATTTATATACAATGTTATGAAGATTTTATTAGCTTTAAATAAATATTATTAAATACTACAAAATGTCTTTAAAATGTTTACTATTTAAGTAAAGACTATTGGAACTAATTTCTATAGAAATATGCCGAACATAACATCACCTAGAATTAATAATTATACAATTTTGGAATAATGTTAATATATATCCTAAGTCTCTATATAAATATTAACAAACAAACAAGATTTAAAATATTGTATATGAAAGGAAATATAATTATAATTTTATATAAAATTGGAACACTTTTTGGGAATTATATTTACTTTGTAATATTTTATTCAACTCTATGCTTTCATTTTCTTTACTAAGTTTGGCTTAAGCTTGATTATAGTAACCATTATGTATTCTTTTTATATGTATGTCTAAAAACTAATAAATAATTTCCTAATATTTAAATATTCCCTATAGAAAGCAGGTTCACATCTTTATAGACATTACCATGGCTGTCACTCGTTTTCTGATCGATGACGGGCGGCGTCAGATGCATCGGATTCGGCTGCGTTTCAATTAGCAGCAGGAGGGCAGGCAGAGCCAGGACCGAAACGAGGACCGGACTCAAAGCAGGATGCAGCAGACTAGCGTTACTTAAGCCAGGACATGGCTGGGTTGGAGGACTACAGGACTAGAGGACTAGAGGACTAGAGGACTAGGAGGAGTTGCCGAGCCTCGCCTCGCATGTGTCCTACGCACTACGGGCAATAATTGAGTTTTCATCAAAGAGCAATCAGGCGAAATTTCGCACACCGAACGCGTTCTTAACTAAAAGGGACCGTAGCCCCGAAATTAAAGGTCCGAAAATCCAACGAGGACAACTCGGAGGATATGCGCAGCCAAGTGCAGTGCTATAAATTTGCAGACTGGTGGAAGGCGCCGAAATGGTGGCATAAAATAAAATTTAATTAGAAACGTAACCAGGAACCGGGCCTAGTCGAGGGCCAGAGAACGTGGGATGCAGATGCCGATGTCGATGCCTATGCCGATGCCGATGCCGATGCAGAGATGCAGGGATGCAGGGATGCAGGGGGTTAGGCCAAGGGGTTGCAAGTGCGGATGGGGTTGCAGGATAAACGAGTCCTGGCTTTGAAATATTCGCCCTTAGTCGGAGGCTGCAGGCTGCTGGAGGAAAATGCATTTTTGGCCAAAACGAAAATTGCAGGAAAATGCAAGGCGGGAGTGGGTGATGGGAGGAGGTGTTGGCCAAAAGTGGGAGACGTCCCAGAACCCAGAACCCTGGGTAATGTATGTACGCGTTAGGCGTGGCTCTCGAATCTTTCGGCGCGGCAAAGGAGGCCCGCATTTGACAAGATGCAGGATCCGGGGCGGGAAAAGCGAGGAAAATCGAGGCAAGGCCTATGTACAGCAAAGAAGAAGTTGACGGAAACCACGAAACTAAATTGCCGCCCAGTGCTGGGGTCCAGAGTCCGGAGTCCAGAGAGCAGGATTCTAGCTGGCCAGTCAACTGCGAGGACGTGCGAAAAAGACGGCGCACTTTTCTGCGCAAGGCAGGAGCCAAAGGATCCGCCACCAGCTCCTTTCCTTCCTTTCCTTCCCCAGAAAGCATTGATGCATTTCGCGTTGCCACCCACACCCACATGTGAAAGGATATATCAGCCACCCGCATCCTGGACGGGGCGGTGTCTAATTAGAACTGCCAGGATAAGCGAGGGACCCAAGGCAAATACGACCGTTTTTTGTTATTGAAATTGATTTGGCTTTGCATAAATTTCATTGAGCTCTGCAAGTAATTACAATATATCTTGCACCTGACCAAGTCCGGACGGGTTGGTCCTTGGTCCTTGCTCTCCCCCTCTTTTTTTGTTGCATAAATAACTCTAAGTAAATTTAAGCATAGAAGGGAGGAGGAGGGTCCACTATATACGAGCGCATATATAAATTGCCAGCTTTAGTTTTCTTTTGCCCGTACTTTTGCCAATTGTTTTGGTTGCCTGTTCGTCACGTCCATTGGCTCGTCTTTTTCCAGCTCCACCAACCTCCTCCTTCGGCCCCCCCAGGGGGCCTGGCCGTCATTGGGATTCCATGTTGGCCATATGTCTTGGTTCCGTCAATATTTCATGATTCCGATAAGCTGAAATATGCGGCAAAAGATGCTCACAGAATGATCGACTGTTCAATAAAAGCTTTCTGATTTATACTCAGGCAGAAACCACAAAAAAACCTGAGGCATAAATGTATTTTAATTGATCAGTCTTGAACTACCAGGCTATTAAGTAATATTACTACATATTATCATCGTCCTAATATGCACATAATAACATTACATTGTCTTTACTTGTTGTTTCATAAGTTGTAAACATTCTGTGTTAATATAACAAGGCTTCCATAAACAGGAACCACAAATTACCTCGAGTTCACAACCCTCTATTATCTACTTAAGCACATTATATTAAATGGAATAAATATTATATTGCTGCTCAAAATGTAAAGCATTAATGACCATTTTGTGTTAATATTGTTCACAAATTTAATAACTTAATGGGGTAGCGCTCACGTACCTTCAACAAGGTTTCTCTTGCGACATATTAAACAAGTTTGTCCTTCGATGTATCATTCTTCCTCAAAAACGAAAGAAATAACGCAGCTCCTTACAATTTATTAATTTTGTTCCTGTCGCTTTATGGAATAACTTAATAAGCCCCCAAACTAGTTCCCTCCCTCGATCATTATATACTTAGCTCTTTCGGCTTTTTGAAACGTAAATATCGGGGCTAGGGGCTACAGAAAAAAATGAGTAAAAGGGTACTTGCCTAGTGTGAGTGGAAATTAAATGCGTTCCCCATCTTCTGGGGTAATATCATATTAGCAGCGCCTTTGGCTAGCACTTTACATGACATTCCCATCCCCATTCCCCTGTCCAGTGCAGGAGCGCAATTAAGTAGGCTTTTACTCATCTATGCTTAGAGCAGGCACTGAAAGAAATGCCTACATCGCATTTTTCCTCTAAATTGAGTATTAAATTAATTTCTAAAAGTATTTCTGAGATGTTCTCTTAAGCTTACACTTTATTTGCATTTTTAATATTAGGAGAAAAAATTAACCTTGGCTTAGACTAGCAGAACCTTAAACGTTCTCGCTGAATTCAGACTTGGGAATTATAGAATATACGCTAAGTTAATAAATAGATAATTTCTTAATAATTTTTAAGGTGTACTTAGTAAGCTTATAATAAGCTTTAGTCAAGATTTATTTAAAGTTTTAATATTAGGAGATAAAATTAACCTTTGCTTAAACTTGCTGAACCTTAAACTTTCTCGATGAATTGAGACTTGGGAATTATA
Organism: Drosophila pectinifera; assembly: GCA_008042775.1. Taxonomy (NCBI): domain Eukaryota; kingdom Metazoa; phylum Arthropoda; class Insecta; order Diptera; family Drosophilidae; genus Drosophila; species Drosophila pectinifera. Next base: position 74,149 of record VNKC01004202.1, on the reverse strand, counting down.
GGAGAGATTGCTTATGCTAACTAATATCCAAAAGTATTTTTAAGGCGTACTTCTTAAGCTTATAATAATCATGAGTCACGATTTATTTAAATTATTAATACAAGGATATAAAATTAACCTTTGCTTAGACTTGCAGAACCTGAAACTTTCTTGCTAAATTCAGGTTTGGGAATTATAGAAGAGTTTATTTATGAAAGATTGCAAAATTGCGTATCGAATTAATTTCTAAAAGTATTTGTAAGGTGTACTTCTTAAGCTTATAATAATTTTTAGTCAAGATTTATTTACATTATTAATATTATAAGATAAAAGTAAACTTTGCTTAGACTTGTAGAACCTGAAACTATCCCGCTGAATTCAGGTTTGGGAATTATAAAAGAGTTGGCTTATTTTGCTGATGGACTATTACGGTTTCCAATACATAGTTCTAGTATTTGATTATTCCCCAAGCTAGTTTTAAGGTGCTTCTATGCAAAATAAGGATATTTCCCTTATGATGACCTGCTTTTTTCCCAAAGTGTGGAGATTGCAGAAAATGGATTCGAAAGCTTGAGTTTGAGACTGAGGCTGAGACTGAGGCTAGGGGTCAGCCGAGGCTCGCTCGGTGGAGTGCACCCAATTACCTTGGCCTGGTCCCATGTCAATCCATAAAAATCCATTTGCCCCAGCTGCCGGAGCTGCTCTCCTCAGCAGAGGTGTCACAAATGCGCTCGAGGAGGAGTCCCGCTCTGGGGATAGGTGTGGGATTTGGGCCAAGGGATGGGCAATGGCCACTGCGAGCCGTAAAGCATTTCACGGAACGCTGCAGCTTTCAATGGGAGTTTGCCTTGATGCGCTTCAAACACACACGCTGGCACACACACTCGCACACACACACTCGCACACACACACACTCGCAGAGAAAACAATTTTCTAGGCCTGCGTGTATTTCTTTGCCTTGCCATCGCCTTTTTTCCAGCATAACTTACAACATGGCAGCTCAGACATTGATATAAAGCCGGGCCTGCGGGGCGGGGATGCACGACGTGGGTCCAGGCATGCGTCGGACCTTCTCCACGGTAGCGAATAAAACAAAAAACACGAAAAAAAAAAAAAAAACGCTCAACTAAAAAATGTATATAAAAAGAAAATGCAAGGACAAGGCAAACATAGAGGAGCTGGCCAAGGAGGAGTAGCAGGAGCCATCATGGCGGCGAGCTTCGATTGGTGCAGTGGTGGCCAGGCCCGGGGGCGAGACTAGTGCGTGTCCGTCCACCCTTCGGGTTGCGAGTCCAGTCCGGGAGCTGGACAAGTGGGAAAAGGAGAGCTGGCAAAATAACACACGAGCTGAGAGCTGAGAGCGTCCTTTTCTGCTGCCACTGTTTTTTATATTCTGTGCCGCCTTTCCTGCCATATAGTATATTTTTGTGGCAGCTGCTTCCTTGCTTCCCGGACTCCTTCACGTCGGGCAAATTCATTAATGCCAAATGCCCACAAACACTCCATAAACTTGGACTCAGCCTCTAGAAACCTCCTCTGAATTACTTGAATTTAATTTTTAAAAACATTTGGTTAATTATATGGCATCTTAAATCTTATAAAATATAAAAGCATCTTGAGAACGTCATTAAATAAAATGTTATTGCACATAATGGCAGCGATTTCAGAGCCCCAGTTAATAGGAAATCATAAAATAAAATGCATTCTTAAATTTTTAAGTGCCACATTAGTTTAAGTTGCAGCTTAAATGAATGCTTTTTGTTATATTTCTCCCCCGTTCTATATCTCTTTCCCATATGGAAGTCGGGTTCACAGACCTCCCTCCTTAGGTGCGCCTAACTAGCCAACAATTAGAAGCGACGGGCTGGCAAAAACACGGCAGCCGTTAATAATAATATATTATAATAATTTTGATGCTGAAAATATCTTATGATTGCGGGGCCCTGCTTCTGCTTCTGCTCTTGCTCCTCTAACACAAAAAAAAAGGGGAAAAAAAGAAAAGACGCCAGCAGCATCCATCGATCAACGATCTGGAGTCGAGTCGAGTCGGGGCGAGTAGCCAAGGATGAGGGCCAGGCTTGGGTCTGGCCTGGTCTCGAGTCCCAGGCCATGGAGTGAAACGCCCCAACATCCCAGACTGCACTACTGTTTGTGTTTGCTCTGGGACGATGGGTGACTTGGGAGCGAGGTGATCGGGGAAGAGGTGATCGGGAAGCCCAGGAACCGGAGGAGCGGCCTCTTGCCAGACGGCTTCTGTTGTACGCAGTAATTTCGCTGGAAGACTCCGCTGCCGCCGAGGCCTTCGCCTCGCAAACTGCTTATTACCATTAATTTTGAATTGTTTTTCGTGATCTTAACGATTGCCGCGATTTGCAGCTTAACAAAAACGAAGACGAAAGCGGAGATGAAGACACATCGTCGGTCAAAGGAAAATAAAACAAGGGAGCCTGTGAGCCATAAAAGTATTTTTCAGATACGCTATCTGTTCATAAAATACATAAATATAGTATAATAGTAAATAATTCTATCAAAAATATCTATCTATATAAAATATAGAAAAAAGCCTTTTTAGGCCTTGAGAATATTAATAAATTGCAAGTTGAGTTGCCAGAAGAGATTATACCATTAAAAACCATTGCCTTTAATGTTATTCTCCCGTTTTGTTCCATAAAAGACTTTGATTAACTAATATACCCATCAGAAAGAGTAACATAAAACATCATTTTTATGAAAATATATATTTGTGCATGCGAGTTTGTGAGTTGGCGACTGCAGCCACATTTCCTGGCACAAACTGGGCCCAAAGACTCGTGAGTTATCATGAAAGCTGCTACTGTTTTGCATGCAGCATTAGCCGCAATTGCTAGCCGTAGATTGAAATTGCAGAAATTCAGAAAAAAAAAAGGAGCAATCAAAAGCTATGATCTTGAAGATCTCATATAATCAGCAGCCGGGGGATTATTAAATAATTATGTTCGCAGAGATTAAAATAATTATAATTTGTAGATAGGCAACAAAAAACTATATAAGGTGAAGATGGAGAGAGAAACTCCTTAAAAAGAGAAGCAACAAGTTGAGGCAAGCTCGTGAAGCTTGTGCTACAATGTTGCAGGCTTCGCATTAATTTTTTCTCAGGTTTATTTATCATAATAAAAGGGTTTTCAGGGTCTCCTCCATCGCTAAAAGATTACACCGCAATTACACAGGCCCAGAAAACCCAGGGGATTGATTGATTGAAACACAATTTGGAATACATCAAAGGAAGGCAAATAAAAAAGATGGAAGACTGAATATTCTCAATCACTTATTGCCCAATGCCATTATTCAAATCGCATTTCTCTCCATAATTTGCCTCACTTTGCTCTTTTGCATGCCCGATCTGCAACTCAACTCTTTATATTCTTACTTTGTGTGTGAATGTGTGACTGTAATGACTTCGTTTTGGTTCTTTTTTTATGAGTTTCCTTGGAATTATTTTGTATTTTTTGTGTGTGGCTGCCTCTCTCTGTGCGTAATTACAGTAATGCGAGCTCAGCCTCGGCAAAAACGAATCAAATTAAACAGTAGCCGGGGCGGCGATCGATTCGCAGTCCGCAGTCCGCAGTCCAGTTTCTCTGAGGTTCTCACTCAAAAGCGGAGCCACAACGGGCACAGAAATCATCGCCCATTAAGAAAGCTGAGGCCGAGCTGACGTTTCCAATTACAGGGAGGAGCGGAGGAGCGGAGGAACGGAGGAGCCAGCACAAATCGAGGGGTACAATTTAGTCGGGCAATGCATTATGAAATTAAATAATTATTATCAACTATTTCGCTGGCAACGCGGCGTATACGATATTTGAGCTATTGAATATTCATGCAGGCAAACGTGGGGGGTTTGGGGGGTAGGAGTGAGGGGCATCCCCTCCATGCAATGCTGAGTATTTCGGCAGAATGCAGTTTGTTATATAACACACATAATTATAGGCAAATCGTGGCATCGAATTTTCGCCACGCACACACACACACAACCCGCCGCTGTCGGCCGCCCACAAAACGCGGCTCTAATGCACCCCCTCCGACGCCCCTGTGTCAATGGGGCATTGGCCACCCGGCGAGGGGCACTTATGTGGCATTTGCTGCATTTTCGGTGCCGAGGCGCAATGGACACACACACAAAATGGTGGAACGACGGGGGGGGGCAGGAAGCAGGCTGCGGCAGGACATTTCTAAGTATTATACATGCACATCTACATATATGCCCCGAGATGCGTGTGCGTACGCATCCACACACACACACACACTCACACACACACAGAGGCATGCGTATTTGTATGTTTTGGCCATTATACATGATTTCCTCGCTTTGTAGGCCTCTCCGGCGCCGCACTCGTTTGCATGCGAATATATCCGTAGATGTTTGTGCTGCAGTTATGGGCTGCTGGGTTCCCGTTGCCGTTGCCGGGAATAGCAGTCGCAGTCGCCGTCGCCATCGCCGTCGCAGTTGGACTCGGAGTTGGAGAAGGAGAAGGAGGTGGAGAAGGAGGTGGAGTTGGAGCCGGAGTTGGAATCAGAATCCTAGCAGGAGTGGGAGTGGGAGTCCTAGTCCGAGTCCGAGTCGTGCTGGTGTCCTGCCAAGTGTGGGAGCAGAGGAGATCGCTGCAACGCGGCAACGAAAAGGATTTTCAATTCAACAAAAACGATTTCGAATTCATTATTTACCAGGGGTACCCGGAGTATCGATTGGGCAGCCGAGATAGCACTGGGAGGGAGGGGTGGTAACCAGGCTTAGGAGCATGTCACATTGGGGATTAAGCAGCTTTCAAAGTTTAGCTTAAGAAGCTGACACAATATCGGGGAAATTGGGTTAAGAAAATTGAGTTGCACTCGGTTTTTGAAGGATTTACATGGCCAAAAGTTTGTAGTTAAAAGAATATTGAACATTAATATTATTACTAGTTTATTTAAGTCTTTTAGTATTCAAGAAAAGCAGAGAAAGTAATGGATTTAAAAAGAATTTTCATAATACGTTAAGTACTAACAATTTTTATGAAAGAGACATTTATTTTCCTGCCAGAATAAATATAAAATAGAAAAAATGAATCCCTAAGAAATACTGATCATCTTAGAGGTGTTCACAAAATCTATAAGCAAGAATACATTTTTTAATGACCTCTAGAATATATACAAAATAGAAAAAAAGAATCCCCAGAAAATACTGAACATCTTAGAGGTGTTCCCAAAATCTATAAGCAAGGTATTAATTTTCTAACAACCTTTATAGATACTTTTGCTATATATTGTCTTAGATATGGCACTCAGCTGCGAGAGGTTATCACCCTATAAAGCCGCTGAATCTTCCATATAATTGACCATTAGAGAATGATGTGTACATCGCCGTTTTCCCGCTTTCCCGACAGAGACAGCAGATATATATACATATATAGGGAGTCATAATGGAAAGAGCGCACATTAAGTTTTCTGCCAACTTTGGCCGGGTCATTGTTGTTGCTGTTGTTGTCGTTGTTGCTGGTGGGCATGGCTCTGGCTGGTGGCAAAGAAAACGCAACGCGGTGGGCGGTAGGCGGTGGGAGGTGGGCGGTGGGCGGTGCACATGGCAACCCAAGCCACACACACACCAGTGCCGATGAGAAGCATCAACAGTCGAGGCCAAAGTCAGCGCGTCATCGATATGGCTGCAAAACGGCGACTGCCACTGCAACTGCAGCGGGGCCAGGAGGCTGTGGGAGGGTAGGGGGCAGTCCTGGGCGGGGGTGGTGCAGCAGGACTCCGCCGAAGAGAAATTGGATGCGTGTGCAAAATGCATTTTCTAACACAGCCACGATGGCGATGGCGACGACGATGCAGCGCGAGATGCAAATGCACCGGCTCGCAGTCCAGATACACACTTACACTCGCAGAAAATGAGTTGTGGCTCTTAAGAAAATCGATTGGAGTTTAAGAAATTCCAAATTTCACAATAAATGCAATTTAAATAATACCAACAATAGGTATTTTAAATAGAAATATATATGAAAGCTGAATAAGGACTTATGCCTGCTTTAAAAATTTCCAACTCAATTCTCATAAATTTTCTTAAGGATAATAAATTTTCTAACGGGAAATTCGTATAGATTTAAGCAAGATATTCCTATATATATATTATTATTAAAAAAAATTCAATAAAATTAGCAATAACCCAAGAAATAACCAGCTTGATTTGCCAAAATATAACCAAGAGAATGAGTTCCACCTTCGATGGTTTATGGTTTATATTTAAATAATATTTTTAAGTATTTATAATTTCCTCCCCAATTTCCAAACATTTTCTAAAAGTTCTAAATTTCCAAAATATATATGAGTTACTGAATGCTACCTTTGATGGTCTATGGTTTATATTTTAATAATATTTTAAAGTAAAAAGATTCGTATAGATGCGATTCAGATATTCCTTTATATATATTAACTTAAAAAAAAACCAAATAAAATTTAAAAATAACCCAAGTTACCAGCTTGATTAACCAAACTATATCTGAGAGACTGAGTGCTTCCTCTGATGGTCTATGGTTTATATTTTAATAATATTCCAAAGACCTTTATCCTAACTATTCCCAGCTAACAAATACTTTCTTTCGAGTGCACACACCCAACACACACTCGCACACACACACACGGCTCTCCGTGCGTAGCCAGGATGCTGGCCGGGGTCCTGGCAACGTTTTTGTGATTTATTTTTAATTGAAATTCTAGAATGCGTGCAAAATACGCATGCAAAGTGTCTGCTGCACCTAGAAAAGTTTTCGGGGCCCGGTCCGGTCCGGTTCGGTTCCGTTCGGTTCGGTCCGCTGCATATGTATTGGTAACGGAGGGTCGGGTCGCGGGGCCGAGGGGGTCTGGGGTGCGGGTCCTGCCCTAAAAAGCCCACCCAGAGCCACCCAAATGCCACCCCCTTTGGAGGCCTGCAGGCGCAAATTGCATATGCGTAAGCGTAGACGAGCTAGGAGAGTTTCCACAGGGGGCGGGGCGTTGGGCGGGGGAGGAGGATGGCTTTTCCGAGGGGGGAAAGACCCGGCAAAGTCAACGTCATTGCCGTTGCCGTTGCTGTGCGGTCGTCGTCAACGGTGCCTGCCTTGCTGCCGCTGTTGTTGCTGTAATGTTTGGCAACGCCAAAATTTTCTACAAAAACAAAAATTGGAATTAATTTTGTTTTAGAGAAAATTTCGCTCGTAGGCGCGACAAACGTGGCATTCGCATCGGTTTTTACAGGCGCCGGGAGTGGGGCTATAGTGGGGTTATAGTGGGCGGTGCATTGGGCCGATCTGCCTGCTGCATATTTGCTGATAATAATTAAGTGCGGGAAGGCGTATAAAGGCGGACCCGGGCTCCACTCCGCCGCTCCACAGACCCATCTGCGGGCTTAGTTTTCCAGGGGGCGGGAGGAGGCATTGGGGATGCCGGGGGACGGGGTCAGGGGGGCTTTTCCTGTAGCGCCAAAAACGCAGCCAATGCATTGCGGTATTGATAATTGGCCAGCGGGTCAGACTTTTAATATAACACACATAACACGCAACTCGCAGAATTTTGGCAACTTCAAGCCGCTATTTTTTGCACTTGGGAAAATAGTGAAGGGACAAAGAAGGAATGTTACCAAAATTAAAAAAAATATTATAATTATAAAGAGTATTATTAATCACATGTATATATTAAAAAGAAAATTGAGCAAAGAAATCAGTAAAGATATCTTTTATAAGCAAATGTATGAATATGTGTCTAATAATGTAACTCCTAAATGTTGCATCCTTGATTTCGTAAAAAAAAAACATTTTTAAGTTATTCATTCATATATTGTTAATATATTTAAAGCACTCTTTGAGTCATTCATAAATTCATTATTAATATATTTATAGCACTGTTTGGATCATTATTATGTATCTTTTTAATAGTTAACCTCCTCGCAAGAATAAGTCAAGTGTCTTCTTAGATTCTTCCTTTCTTCTTTTATATTAATATTATTTTAAGATCGTTGTAGATATTAAATATATTTCAACAAAGAACCTTCTTTAAACTAGAGAATAAAATTCAAAATAAAAGGAAAATTTAATCCCAAAGATAATAGGTAATATAAATAATAGTTTCTGAAACATTTCAAGACTTTTGAAGATCTCTCTTGAATTTAGTTGGTTCATAGTTCATGTTGTATTTCCAATTTAATGCCATCGAATACGATCCGAGGTGAACGAACCCTTTGAGCTGTGGAGCAACTGATTATCATTCTTCTCCGGAGGACACCCAGCTTCAGAGTCCAGAGACCAGAGTCCAGGGCCCGGAGACCGGAGCCCAATCCTGGAAATTTCGTTTTGTTTGCTGGCCTCGGCTCCGTCATTTCCGGCATTGAGGTAACGAAATTTTATGCATGGCAACTAGTTTTGTCGGTGGTGGTGCCAGGTGGACACTGCAGGTGGAAGTCGCAGCTGGTGGTTCTGGTGGTGGTGATGGCGATGGCGATGGTGCCCGTGGAGGAGCTTTAGGGCAGCGTCGTCATCGCCATCGTCATCGATAACGACGGTGCTGGAGTCCGACGACTTTGACCAGATGAGGCGCCCTCAAGGGGAGCCCCCCTGCACCGGGCTTAGGCCTCCAACCCCCCACCCTTGGAGCAGGAGGTGGCCCAAAAAAGGGGGCTGAGACTGGGGGAGGGATTGGGTTTAGCAGTCGGCAGTTGGAGGAGCCCGTTGGTCCGTTGTGCAAATGTGCAAGCTGGCATCCGTTTTCTCATTTTGAAAGATTTTTGTTTTTGTTTTCTCTATGTTCAGCCGTTGCTGCATGCGAGGGGGGTTGGCAGGGGCGGGGAGGAGGCTGCTGCACAAACACGCACACACGTTCGGCACACACACACTCGCGCCACACTCGCACACACGCACGTTTGGGCCCAGGAAACGGAAACGAAAATTCTGCGAAAAACAACAACCAAGAGCCAGAGGAGCATCGGCAGGGGCTGGTATGGGTTTTAGGATGCGGATGAGGACGAGAATGAGTGTGAGTGTGAGTGTGAGTGTGAGAATGAGAATGCGAAGGCTGCAGGCGGAGCAGGCTAGGGGGTGGCAATCGAGGGGGGGTGCTGGCAGTGGAGGTGGCGCCGCAGGAGCAGGAGCAAAAATAACGGCGCAGCAAACATCGCTGATGACCAAACAGCGACACAGGCATCGAACGGAGTCGCCCAGGAGAGAAGCCGCCCAGCAGGAAGATCCAGAACTAGGCAACAGTGGGTTAAGATCTAACTAAGACTATAACAATTTGGAGAATATGTGTGGATGTGATCGAGACACTTTAAAGTGTCCTATAGCTTCATAAATATGAATATATGAATAAAATGTTTAAGTATCAAAAGCTCTTTCTTTTATAAAATATTCTTATAGCTTATAATATCTTCATATTTTTAAAGATATTATTACTATTAAGACTATATTAATTGGGAAAATATGTGATCGAGGCACTTTATAGTGTCTTATAATTCCATAAATATTATATATAATAAAATGTTTAAGTATTATAAGCTCTTTCTTTAATAAAATATTCCTATAGCTTATATCTTAATACTTTTAAAGATATTAATACTACACCATCTAAGCATTTCTACAGCATAAATCAATTATAAATCATCTAAAAAAATACTCCTTTCCTTCATTAAAAAAACCTATAACAAAATAAAGTAAAAATACCAGAGGTCTCAAGAAAAATCTCTGAATATATTACTAATTACTGCCTTCATCTTATTATTAATTAGACGAACTGTGGAAAATATGTGTGAATGTGATCGAGACACTTAATAGTGTCCTATAGCGCCAAAAATATCACATAAATAAAATGTTTAAGTATTAAAAGCTCTTTGTTTTTAATAAAAAAATTCTTAAAGCTTATAATATCATTATACTTTTAAAGATATTAATACTGAATCAATTATAAATCATCTAAAAAATAACTTTTTCCATCATAAACAAATCCTATAACAAAATAGAGTAAAAATACCTGGGGTGGGATCTCAAGAAAAATCAAAGAATATATTACTATTTACCTATATATTTATTTATATTTATATATGCCTCCTTATATATATTTTATATTATATATAAATATATATTATAAAATAATAAATAACCTCCAAACATTTTTAAATATATTAATAGTACATAATCTAAGAATTGGTTACAGCATCTATCAATAATAAATCATATAAAAAAAAACCTTTCCTTCATAAACAAAACCCATAACAAAATAAAGTTGGGGTCTCAAGAAAAATTAAAGAATATTTTACTATTTACTGCCTTCGTCTTATTAATCAGACCCACTGTGCACCTTGCCGCCCCACTGTCCACCATCTTGTCCACTCACGCACACACTCGAGCGGCGGAAACACACACGAGAGATGGCCACGTCTAAAATCCATCTACGCGTGGCTTGAGCGCTATTCGAAAAGGCTTGCCCCGAAATTTCATTCGCCGCCTTTTGTTTGGCCGCCGCTCCTGCCAAAGTTGCAGGATCCTCGTGCTTCGCCTGCTCCTGCTCCTGCTGCCGCTGCCGCTGCTGATGACGACAACAACGATGATGGCGATGGGTGGCGATTTTTCAAGCCGCCATTTTGCGACTTTGGCGGAAATGCACACAGACGCACAACATCTACGCACACTAAGAGGCAGGAGGCAGGAGCCAGGACCCAGGAGACGGTGCTGGTGCTGTCGTGGGTGTCCGAAATCGTCGAACGTGGCCCAAAATGCCATTACCGCCACCGTCAACTTGGGCCACCTTCAGCCCCGGCAAGATGGAGTGTCCAGTGGCGAGTGTGTCCGGAGTGCAGAGTGCCGCCCCATCCTGCCCTCGTCCTGCCGCCAATGTCCAGAGCAGAGGCTGTGGGCTCTGTGCGTGTGTTTGTTTTCGGCACATTTGCATTTTACGAATATCCTTGCGCATTAGGTCCTGCTCCTCACTCTTTCGGGACTCAGACTCACGCTCTCTCCTTGTCCGGGGCGCGGTGCTTTCATTTCATTTGCCAGGCCCAAAAAGTTTTGCCTTCTACTTTTCCTCGGCGGCAATGGCAGCGGCAGCGGCTAACGCATTTTTCGCCAATGTCCAGCAGCAGGACATGGACATTGACGGACGGCCCGCTCGGAGTGTGGGCTTTTTGAATTTCAAATTCAAATTCAGCTGCAGCAGCTCTCTCTCTCTCTGGCTTCGCATCCGGACTCTGGACCTGCTGCTGGCTCCTTGCGAGTGCGAGTCCGAGTCCATGCCGCGCCTTTTTGTGCGAAAATGTTCAACTTTTTCGAAACAGTAAAGATTTTTGGTTGGCTGACGCAGCCAATCTCCGTCGAGCAGGCCAGCACATCCTCCCGAACACATCCTGCCTGCCACCCAGCAGCCGCGTGGGCGAACAAGGACGAGGACGAGGACGAGGTGCGGTGGCGGGCAGCTGGAATATGCATGTGTATCCTTTCTAAGCAAGGGTGCCGGCTCCAAGCTCTGGATCTCTCCGGGTGGCCGCCTCTTGATTGCTTTTCTCCTTTTGCCTGGGTGGCGTACGTGGCGTATGTGTGATGCGATGCGATGCGATGCGATGCCTGGCGCAGTGCTGATTATTTAATTCATTCGGGTAATCCGTTATCTGTCCTTGCTGAGCAGCTATTTCAATATTTGTAAGCTTAAATTACGGTCCACAGATTGATAAATTGGTAAAACAAACTAATTGCTAAAGGGGAAACTATATGTTTTGGGTAGAAAGGTTTCTAGTTTCTGTGAAACGTTAATGAAAGTAGAGAGCTAAATGATTAGTACAAGAATAATAAGAAAATTAACCAAGCATTTCCATTTTTAATATAATTTACTTAACTGATAATAATTTAGTTAACCTTTGTTATAAGTTACCTAAAATATATGGGTCTTAATAAGGACTCTTATTAAAAATTGGTAAAACAAACTAATTGCTAAAGAGTACACTTAATGTTTTAGGTAGAATGGTTTCTAGATTCTGTGAAACGTTAATGAAAGTAGAGAGCTAAATGAGTAATACATTAATATATAAGAAAAGTAGAGAAACATTTCCATTTTTAATATAATATATTTAACTCATAATAATTTAGTGAATCCTTGCTGAAAGTTACCTAAAATATGAGTCTTAATACGAACTCTTATTTCTATTTCCTTAATGAATGCCAACCCACGACTTTTAAGGCTTTGAAAAAATTCCTTAAGCTTCTTCTTTGTTAAAAATAAATTCCCCTTATTTATTAAATTCCCGCCATTGTTTGCAGATTGCATTTACTTGAGCAGAACACATCACATCACATCGACATCGACGAGTTGAAGACCGCAACTAAAGGCAATTAATTAATTTGTTTACATTTGCACAAACTGCCACGGAGAAATAGGAAGTTGCTGCAAGATCAGATGCAGATGCAACAGCAACAGCAGCAGCAGTGGCAGCAGCAGCAGCTACTGCAAATCAGCGGCAACAACAACTGACATGCATTGACCGACGAAGCGTGCATTAAAACATTTTCAATGGAACTACAAACAGCAGCTATACCTCTTGCCCCCGATCCAGTCGATTCTCTCTCGATTTTTTTTCAGCTGGTCCGGGGTCTGGGTCTCTGTTCCCCATTCAAATAATTAACTGCAAGAATGCAACACGAGCAAGGCAAAATGCAAAATGAAGGCGGTCCAAGTTGCAGCAGCAGCAGCAGCCGCAGCAGTTGCTGCCGTTGAGTGCTGCTGTTCGTTATTATTTTTAATATTAAATTGCAATTGCTGCGCTGATTTAATAAAAGCGAGCAACAAATCCCGGCGAGTGCAATAAATGTGGCAGCAACTCTGCACGCCAGCAGCAGCACACAGAAAGAATTGATCTCATGCTTAATTTTAGCTTAAAAAAATCGTATCAATATAAGAAAATCTATAAATTAAAATCGTATTCAGAAAGTGTATTTTTCTTTCTTATACAAAACTCTAGAGCTTGCCTTAATATTAAATATTTATAAGAAATTATAAAGAATTTATTATATAGACATTTCTGACCGTGCAACAACTGCTGCTGCCACTGCAACAGTAAACAGCACGTTGCAATTTTAATGACCGAAGAGTCGATCGATGGACGCTGGCAGATCAAGTGATCCGGGGCGATTTCTGAGCCGCCTGACTCCCAGATGTGGCCGCAGATATTTTTACAATGTTTAGCCAAGGCAAACACAAGAGTTCAGATTTAAACCCAAACAAATCGCCGAGGAGTCAAGGGAGAAGGGCAGGCGCAGAGCTAGATAGCCGGCGAGGCATTGCCCCGATCCGGGGCAACTTTGTGGGCCATAAATTTGAAGACTGCACAAAATAAACTAAACATTAAATAAAATATTTTATTATGTTGCCGCAAACCAGTTCGACAAAGTCGTTGTCACACACATTGCCACACAATGTTGCACGTCTGGGGACGCGAATATCGCTGCGACTATGTGAATATGGCTGTGAGTGTCTTTGTGATTGTGGATGCGGTCTGAGACTGGAACTGCGACTGAGAAAGACTCGCAGACTGACACTGAGATATATACAGAGCTGGAGACGTGCCCGCTGAAGACTCCGACTCCAAGTCCAAGTCCAGTTGCATAAACAACTCCGGAATCGGTTCTTCTGTCCCCCACACTTCTGCTGCAATCTATGAGTATAGATATTCATTCAGAAGGGTAGATCGGAAGTACCCTTTGGGTATAGGGAAATAATTATCTAAATCTTGTAAAGGATTTTACTATCATTTAATATTTAGAATATATCTCTCTCTCACTTAATACTGAAAATATTAAAAGTTCGAACGAATAATATTGAGAACAAATATATTTGAGACCGTTCTCAAAGTATAATTTTAGTAAATTATACTTTCCTGTTTAAACTTATATAATAAATACTTTCAGTTGTATTTCCCTTGCTTATAATATATAGAACAAATATATTTGAGGCCCTAACCATAATATAATTTTAGTAAATTATACCTTCCTCTTTTAGCTAATAGAATAAATACTTTCAGTTGCATTTCCCTTGCTTATAATATATAGAAAAAATATATTTGAGATCGTAACCCTAATATAATTTTAGTAAATTATACTCTTCTCTTTTAACTAATATAATAAATACTTTCAGTTATATTTCCCTATCCTGGAATACCCAGGGTATATCCTCGGTCCACTCCTGTGCCTTAACCATTCCTGTTTTTTATTTCAATTTGCAATTCAATAATTTTTACGCATTATTTGTCGCGTGTGTTTGCCTGTCAATATGCTTTTCAATATGCTTTTTATTGAAATTTATATAAGGAAGTTTACCGCTAGACATCGTCCATGGATCGTGGATGTCGCGGATCGTCGATCGCTGATCGCCGTCGATTGCAGATCGTTGACTCGGAGCCCGACGGAAATAATTTAGACGCGTCCAAAGTTTTGTTTATGCTCTGTCATTTACGCAGATACATATATATTTGCATATGCCTGGGCTCGCACTGCAACTGGCAGTCGTCTGCATTTTTGATTGGCCTTTAATTAAATGACAAAATATGTGGCGACGGCGAACAACTTGCCCCGTGCGAGGCAGCTGCGAAACATGAATTATGCCACTAATTGAGGAACGGTGTGGGCTGCAATCGATCTCCTGCGGGCACGCTGACAACGGGGCAGAGACGGGTTAAAACTGGAGTGTACATTTGGGTTAATGTAACGCTTTTTGGTCGTAAACCATTGACAGGACTATAATGTATATGGGGGAAATAGAGATCTTTTAAAAGTCATATCTAAAATACATTTTTATTATATTATTCCATTTAGCAATATTATTTTAGGTAAAAGATATACCTGTTTTTAGGGGACTTTAATTTCAAGTTATTAATTACAAAGTTAATATTTTGTTTGATCATTTTGAGCAATAAAAATATTAATAGAGATTTTTTAAAACTCATTTCGAAATTGATTATATTATTCCATTAGCAATATAATTTTAGGCAACTGTTTTAAGGGGACTTTAATAAAGTTATTAATTACTAAGTTAATATTTTGTTCTTGCATTTTGAGCAATAAAAATATTTAACTTGTATCTTCTACCAAGTATTTGAAGTACATATATCTAAAGGCTAAAATCTATCTGTCAAACCCACAAGAGTTATCCAAGATTGAACCATAAATCATCATTAAAGATACTCATACTTTAGGCCCCCCTCTACGCCCTTGGTTATAGCCACTTAAGCCTTTCGTTCGCTAATCTGTCTTGCTGTGCATAATCCGCCGAAATGCTGCAAACATCTTGGAACAAGTTCAAGATACGACTGCAGACGGTGTTCTAGATTCGTGCAACAATGTTGCAGTCACAGAAACAGCAACTCGTTTGCCGCACACCCGATCGGAGTCGGCGGGGACACAGTTAGCATGCGCCTTTGCATTAGTTTAGTGTCATAAACTTGACTGCTTTATAGAAATGTTGCAATTTAGTTAGCAACTGTAGTTGAGTGGATATGGCCCCGGGACTTCGTCACCCCTCTTAGAGGCACAGAGAGCTTAAATACACTGGCAGATTAAACATGACATGACATGAAATAAATCTTCAAGTATTTATTGTATAGTACTGGTCACATCAAATGGGTAGTGTGACCTTGCTCCCGAAAAAGTGGTATAAATTAGGCATTTTAGTCAATTAAATTTACTTTGATGCTTAATATATATTTTTATTTCAAAACTAATGAAGATAATATATGGTAAAGTACCCTCCATTCTCTTTTTTCTTTTCCCCCGTGCAGTCGGCTGTCTTTGATAGTAAGGCTACAATCAACAATCAACAACCGACAACGTTGTTGGCTGTCCCCGTGTGTGCTGTTATCATATCTTTCACTTAAAATAAATAAAATTACAATTTAATAATATAACGTGCTTTAGCTAGCCCCCATTTGTGACCCCCCCATTCACCGCCATTTGCACCTGAGGAGCCGACACTTGAGTGCGGAACAACAGCAACAAATAGTCAATTAATTATTACAAGAACAACGCGTTCCAGCGAGCACTTCTTACGAAAGTGTCTCTCTTTTTTTTTCCCCCCCATTTGTGTTTTTTGCGCGGTGTCTCAAGCACATAATTGAAACTTGTTGAGTTCGATAGAGGCAACCTCCGCCCGCCGTTTGATTTTTACCTATTTTATGTTAAGTTTTATTTGCCGCCCTGATACCGATAGCCCCACGTTGTCGCTCTCGTCGTCGTTGTCGTCGTCGTCGTCGCAGTTGTTGCCGCTGATGATAATAATAATAATTAGTCATTTTATTGTTGTAAAATAAACTTGTTTTTAATTGCCCGCTGATAGGAGGGCGACGCAAGCAAATTCCGAACACGACGTCGGGAAATATCGGGAATTATGCGAAATTAATCAGAGAGCGAAGCACACATATTGAGCAATGTTACGCTTTGACATTCGGCGGGGCAATAGTATATTCCACTGTAGTATGTTCCACTGTAATTAAAATGGTTTCCTACCCTGCCCCCCCCCTGCGGACTTCTTTTATTTCTTGGCAGCAGCAGCAACATTGTGGTTTGAACATTTAATATTTGCAAAAAACAGCGTTGCCACTTCCAGCATGCCCATTTAGTTTTAAATTGCGTGTAGTACAAGAAGGCACAGGCGGAAGGAGCGAAAAAAGTTGGCCATAATCAGGGCCATAAAAAGTGCAGCCGGAAATTGCATGTACATATAAAATTTGGACTCGACTCGCAGCTTAGAAATGCAGCTCGCGAGAGAGGGCCACCACCCACGAGTTGGATAATTTCAATAGTTGCAATAATGACCTCACTGCCGCTTGCCCAATTGGGCAAGTGCATTTCCCCCACCCCTTGCCCCTCCCTCTCTTAGCCTCCTCTTCTTGCTTGCCACAAAATCCCGCGCATAACACCAGCGAGTTTATTATGTCTGCACTTGGGTTTATTTGCTTTTACTGCCTTTGCTGCGGCGATTTGTTCTTTCGATTTATGGCAGGGACGTAGGGAAAGGGGCCCAGAACGAGGAGAGAGCTCATCGTCTGCTTCTTGGCCATCCAATGCTGTGCAACATTGTTGCAGCCAGTCCACCAAGTTGCCAGTTTGCCAGTCCGCCCGTTTGCCAGTTTGCCCAGTTTGCGAGTGCAAAAGAGCGTATAAAACGTATAAATAAAAGAATTCAAATAAAATTTTTAATAAACGAGTTGCCATTAAATTTATACATTAACTATAATTTTTATAGTTGGCGACTTTGTTTTGTATACGACCGAGAGGGGGGACTGCGGATGGTGAGTTGTGGCTTGGGGCGGCGGAGACAGGAAGACGAGGAGGGAGGCTATATCGTGGAAGACGCGACTTTAACGAGGCGACGGTCGGTCTTCCTTCCCGATTTCATTGTATTCCTTATGGCCGGCGATTTTAATTGTGTTTAGAATTGCCAACGAATTATTAATAAAGAAGAAGGAGGGTTTTCGAGCAGCTGCAAATTGAATGCTCTCTCGAAAAATTACTCAGATAAATATATTTCATGATCCAGGCTTTCCATTAACATGAGAGAGATTTTTAATAGAATTTTTAGCCCCTCACTTTTATTGATACTATACTATAATTATTAAAAGATTAAAAGTACTCTAGAGATTTTTCTTTTATGAAAAATATCTGTTTAAGTGGACTTTTAATGGAGAATTCAGATGTTGATATTTCATGATCCAGGCTTTCCCTTAATATGAGAGAGGTTTTTAACAGAATTTTTAGCCTCTCACTTTTTTTGATACTATATACTTATGGGTACAAAATAATAATTAAAAGATAAAAAGTATTATAGAGATTTTTCTTTTATAAAAAAATATATATTTAAGTTGACTTTTAATGGAAAATTCAGATGTTGATATTTCATGATCCAGGCTTTCCATTAGTTTGAGACTATATTTCATAATCCAGACTTTCCATTTGTTTAAGAGAAGTTTTATAGAATTTTTAGCCTCTTACTACATTTGATACTAAATAGTTATCGGTATAAAATAATAATTAAAAGATAATAAGTAATCTAGAGATTTTTCTTTTATGAAAAATATCTATTTAAGTGGACTTTTAATGGAGATTTCTGATGTTGATATTTCGTAATCTAGACTTCCCATTATTTTGAGAGAGGTTTTCAGACTTTTTAGCCTCTCACTTTTATTGATACTATAACTTATCGTTATAAAATAATAATTTAAAGATTACAAGTATTTTAGAGATTTTTCTTTTATGAAAAATATATATTTAAGTGGAGAATTAAGATGTTGAGATAGCAACTGCAATATGCGACACCCTTTTAAGGGTATTATTTTCATGACTCGCATATTTCCTGTCCCTGGGCCGATCTTCTCATGGATCAGCAGTTTATTTGTTTTGGTTTATTATTGACAAATCCAACCGGCTGGGGGATATTTTGTGATATTCCGCGGCCGACCCGGGCATTGACAAGTTGACTCAGCCTCTCCTTTGATCTTTAATAAATTTTGAACAAACAAATCAAATTCGAATTCAACTAAACAACACGAAACGGAGCTGATCTGGGTATCTGTATCCCTTGGATATTACTCCCCCTCCCCCCGCTCCTGGCTGAGGAACATCAAAAACGCAACACAACTAAACATTGGCAAATGCATCTCGAGCTGGAAAATGGGAAAACTACAAATAGGGGCGGGGGAAAACTCGAAAACTCTGGACCTGGAGGAGCGCCCCTCCCCTGTAATCGCTTGTTTGTTTGCATTTTGTTGTTGCTGTCCCTCTGCCTGTGTGTGTGCGGGTGTGCGGGTGTGCGTGTGTGCACTTTCCTCCCACCCCGGCATTTTCCGGGGTGACGAAGGCTACATGTTGACGACGCGTCGGCGCTTCTTTTGAGATAGAAAAACTCCACACGGGGCAGATTCTTGACAGAAATTTATAATTAAACAAATGCGGCGCGTTGAAAAAAAAGAGACTTTTACCATTTACCGCAGCATTTCTCTAAATTTCCCAACCATTTTTCCATTTTGGGAGAATGTATATATAAACAAAGGCCATTTAATTTTGTGGTGATGAATGTTGGCCGACGTTTTCTTGGCCCGGCTCTTTTGTTGTTGGTAATTGAGTTGTTTGTATCCGTATCCGTACGTGTATCTGTGGCTGTAGCTGTATCTGTATCTGTAGCTGTATCTGTATCTGTAGCTGTATCTGCGGTTGCCTGTCTAGAGCGGCGCTGATTAAAGCGGCAGATTGTTTAGTTATGTTTTGTTTATATAGAAATATACCCTTTTTACCCCTTCCTCTAGCCCAGGCTGGAGAGAAGATCTGTTTGTATTTATAATTTGTGCTTTAAATCACATTTAGAACTTCCTACGTTGTGTTTTTATTTCCCCCAATGCACGAAGAAAAAGCAGCTGCAGCTTCTCAAATTTATAGTTAAATATATATACAAGTACTTAAAAAAACATATTTAATGTTACTCCTTTAAAAGGCACTTTCTTTCTCTGTAATCTCTGGAGAGCCTTCACTTCAATCTCTTGACTTTTCGGCCAGTGCATGGAATCGAAAACAAAACTTTTTGAATTTTCGAAAATTGCATTTTGCATCATTAACAACGCATTTGTCAAACGCATATGCATGTCGCCTCCTCCATATGGGGCGTGGCATGTGTGCCAAACTATCTGCTGTGTGTGTGTGGGTGGGTGGGTGTGCGTGTATGTGCGCCTGTGTTAATGACATGCTCACAAATTCAAATTAACATTTTGCAGCAATCCCAGCGACATCGAAAGCTGCAGCTGTGAGTGCTGCCCAAATGAAGCACGGACACAGTGCCAGCGAAAAGTATGAAACGTGTTCAAAAGGTGGCTATAATTTCTGCCGGGTTGGCATTTATTAAGTGCTTATTTTTAGTGATTTTAATGGAAGCCTTGAGGGGTTGTTTTTGGCTTTTAAAACTAGCTTTAGACATTCAGTTTTTAAGAACTCCAAATACTATGTTTTCTATGCAGAAACAATAGTTATTATTTCCTTCCAAATATCGGGGCTTCTTTTCTTATATTTCTAAATTTTTTTCCTTCTTTCAAGCTTATCATACATAATAATTATTTAATAAACGGCATTAAGTATGTATAAAAATTCTAAATAAAAATTCGAATTATATTATTTACTTCCAAATGTCGGGGCTTCTTATCTAATTTTCCTAATTTTTCTCCCTTATTTTAAGCTTATCATAACATAATAATTTTTTTAATAAACGGCATTAGGGATGTATAAAAATTCCAAATAAAAATTGTAACAAAAAAACAGACTAATTAATATATTTCCCTTTTTTAATGACACAAAGTAACCCAAATTAAATTCCCATTAAATCACAGCTAAACCATAGACTCGAATTAACCTTTAGATGGTCCTTGGCTTATTTTCCGCCTGGCCGGCACAGACTTCCGGCCGGCACTGTAGCTACATTTGTCATTTTTGATCGAGCATCAAGCAAACAATTTAACACGGGCGCACGGAGCCAGGGAGCGCCATCGGCAGGACCAGCATCTAGGAGCAGAGCCGCCCACAGGATACATGCAAAAATGCTGAGCACATTGCACTCGTCGCTGGACAATACTAAAAATCACATCAGAAATGCAACAATAAACGCAAAAACTACACAACAGCAAGCGGGGACGACGACGACGAGGAACAGGGGGTCAGTTCAGTTCGGGGGAGGGTGTCAGATGATGACGTTCAGGCGGACGATGACGATGACGATGCCGATGACGTTGCGACGACATTGCAGCCTGCAGGCCAACCGACTCCAACTGCCGGCCACCAGGACCCACCCTGCGAGTCCTTGCTGGCCCCTGTGATGCATTCGACATGCATGAACAACAACGACAGGCGGGGCAACAAAAGTTTTGTACTTGAACTTCCTTAATAGAATTTTTGAATACGCAAAAACACTTTCAAAGAATATAAATAATGACCATTCGAATTATCAGGCTGGCTGGCTGGCCAGCACAGGAGCAGGAGCAGGAACAGGAGCAGGAACAGGAGTTGTGAGGAGTAGAATCCTCGCCTGGAACAGGCGATAACAATAAAACAAAGGAGTCGGCAGGCGGGATAATCGGGAGAGGAAGCTGGTGAAACTGCCGGAGCCTTTTAGCCAGAAACAGGCGAGTCCTGCAGAGGAGCCTGTGACCTCTGGCTGGCTCTTAGTTACCTTTGCTTCGATAATACAGCTGATGACAATTGTCGTTATGGGTTGAGCAAGAACACTAGGAAATAAAGGAAAGATATTCCAAAAACTGGGCTTCAAATATCTCAAATGATATAGCCTTGATTTAATAAACTTAAATAAATAAGTAAAGTTCATTTAAGGACTTAAAATTGCCACTGCTAAACAAGTTTTAATCCTGTTTCAAGGCTGCTATCTATTATTTTAACTCTACCTCATTAAACCCCTACTTCATAAAGCCAATAATTACATTAGCTAATTTTTGCAATAGGACCTGCCTCACCTGTGACCCTCAGCGATGGCCGAAAAACCCACCGAATTCGTGTCCCGGTCTAAACAGTTTAATTTGATTAACGCCGCCATCAATCAGTGATCCATCAGGGCGGCGATCAATCTTTTAATTTAGCAGTGTCACTGCGGATCCACTTGAACCACCGGCCAACCACTGCACACCCATGGCGACCAATGGCAAAAAAATAAATCATAAATCTAGCGACAATGGTCGGGTGACCAAATGCAACCAAACCAAGCCAAACAATCCCAGCCATCGGTTGGGGAGCCCCTTCTCGGGCTCCTCGCAGCCTCCCCGAAAATGCATTGAAAATTACATACCCGGGCCCCATTCCCGGTCCCATTCCAACTCCCCTTCACCCTTTCTCATGGAGAAATGTCGCCTGCGCCTATCATTATTTTCAGTTAGGAGCGGTCTACTACGATTTAGAAGCCAGGGTCCTTTTCATTTCGGAAATATGCACGGGGAAAATTGCTGATGTCTGTTGTTCATTTTGAAAAGCATTCAGATAATTCTGGGAGTTTTTAATATTACTTTTTATAATGATTTGAATTCGGGTCCTAGAAACTTATAAATTGTTGTACAAATATTTATTTTAAATGCGATTTTTGTAGGATCTGTAGTTCATTTTAAAACGTATTTAGATAATTCTGGAAATTTTTAGTATTACTTTTTGTAATTATTTCAATTCGGGTCCTAGAAAATTATAAATTGTTGTATAAATACTTATTTTAAATGCTATTTGTTTTGAATCCTTTCGCGCTTCTAAAATATGCACGGGAAAATTGGAGATGTTTGTAGTTCTTTGTGGAAAACATTTAGATAAATCTCGGAATTTGGAATATTATATTTTAGAATTATTTAAGGGTTCAGCTAAATTATGAACACTTATTTAAGTGTAATTTTTTAATGCGTTTTGTTTAGGGGAATATTGAAGATGTCTGTAGATTATTGTAAGAAGAACTTAAATAATTTTGTGAAGCTTGTTGTATTTTTAATTGTAAAAAGAATTTAGATAATTTTGGGAACTATGTATATTACACTTTATAATTATTTGAAATCAGGTACCGATAAATTCTTATTTCAGCCTGATTAATACCTGATTAATTCTTATTTAAAGTTGAATTTTAAATGTATTTTGTGCTCACATCGCTGCTTAACAAATTGGTCAAAAGAATATATTTAAATGTTAATTTCCTGTAAGACTTTCTCCTAAACTAACATCGTCTTGAATGTAATATAAATATTTTATTTTCTGTGCACCCAAATTACGCATATATAGCTTTGTGGTTGGAGGCATAGAAATCGAGGGAGGACAATTGAACGGATGGGCTGCGAGGTCAGTCCCTCAGTGATATATTTTAGTTTTGTAGAATTTCGCAAATGCCAGCAGCCGTTTGGCATTTGTTACTGTTGCTGCTGCTGCTGCTGCTGCTGCAGCTGCTGCGGCTGCGTCGTCGTCAGCGAAGCGAAGACAATATCTGGGCAGGGGCATCGGGGTGTTAAGCGCGGGCCTTTTGGCCAGACCGCAGTTGGCAATATCCGCGTTGGCAGCTTCCCCCCGCCTGCGGAGGGCCCAAAGATTTCGCCACACCCTTAATAACAAACACTCTCAGGTGGAATAAAAGGAGACTCTGATTCAGTCTATGCATTTGGAATGCAGGTAGCATCAAAAACTAAACAAAAATATGAGCTACGCAGAATAAAGAGCAGATGAGTGGCAGTGCAAGAAAATTGCATAAGAAATCAAAATCAAATCAAAATTGTCATAATAAAACTGCATAGCCGCCTGCAGAGTCCATGCCTTATTCAGGTGTATTCCCCGGGACCAGGTGGGTTGTGGGGTTGGGGGAATGCAATCAGCAGCCGAGCGGCCGAGGCTTTATGTAGAACAAAACAAATTAATAGAATTGTTAAATGTGACAGGCAAATGTGGCGACTGAGAGCAGGAATACCAGCTGGGGGCTGGTGGGTGCCACTAGATGGGGCAGGGAGCAGGGAGCAGGAGGCAGGGAGCACGAGGAGCTGCCAGTATATATGGATATTCGTTTCTGGCTGGTGCGTGGTGCATACAAAAAGCGCAGACAATGCGATTAGTTGTCGTTGTCGGTGCTGCTGGAGCAAAGAGCCAGTTGCAGATGTGCAGAGGAAGGCGGCCAGGAGCAGGAGCAGGATCGGGGGCAGCGGCGGGGGCTGGGGCGGCTGGTGGAAAACTGCAGGGAGGCTGGGAAAATTGGGAAGCTGGCAACGGAACGCACAACGCAAAAACCAAATGACGAATGACATTTTATTACGGCACCCAGAGGGGCACGCACATGTCGAAGAGGGGGGGGCGCCGGGGCGAGCGACGGGGGCGTGGTCGTGGGCCTAGGCTTATGTGTCGCCTCCTAAAGCCCCCCTCCTCCCCTCTATGCCATCCCTGGCTCGGACAGAAACTCATCTTGTATGCAAACTCAAAACTCAAAAATTCCTAGACAAAAGAGTACACACAGGAGGACGACCGGCAGCAGAATCAGGATACTAGGCAGGATCCTGGAAGCACACAGGCAGAAAATATAGATTTATCTAAGTAACACATAAAGATCCCTATATATTATATATCCCTATATTTTTTATAGAGTCTTAAATAACCTAAAGACACATTCAGCAGTGAAGATAATGAGGTATAGGTTTAGGCCTCAGAAATATAATATATTTAAAATAGAATTTATGGAATAATACTCAAAAAAAATTTGAAAAATAATTCTTAAATACCCTTTAAATATATTTACAAAATATACTTTAAATTTGAGTTGTTATTTCACTTTTAAATATATATAATTATAATAATTTATCAAAGAATTTATATTAAAACGCAAATCGAACCTATTCCCCTCTGTGCAGGATCCAAAAATATTTTTACAAAATATACTTTAAATTTGAATTGTTATTTTACTCCTAAATAAATATAATTCAAATTATTTTATCAAAAGAATTTATATTAAAACGCAAATAAAGCAAAAATGGAACCTATTTCCCTCTGTGCGGGATCCAGGACGCCAACTACTAGCCAGCTAGCTAGGACGTCTGTTGATGAATTGGACCTAGGACCCGAGTTTCGGAGGTGGCAACCGGCGGCGACGGCGGATGATGCAGCTGGATGCAGGAGCAGGAGCTGGAGCCGGAGCCGGAGCTGAGGCTGGACCAGTTGCCATGCCGACTGCGAGTTGCAGGGCCCCAGTTAAATAAATATGAGTTCAATTTTCATTTCGGCAGAGGCAGCGGTAACGGTAACGGCAGGATGGCCAGGACACTGGACACGGGACACTGGACACGGGACACTGGCAGTTCTGCAACTGGCAACGGTTGTTTTTATTGGCGGTTTACTGACCTGCGCCACCGGCAACAGTAACGGCAAAGGAATATCCTAGGCCACATTGCGCATACGACACGTAGGCCCCGTTGTGCTGTCAAAATGCGTGAATTCATTTCGATTCGATTCGATTCGAAGGCGGTTTGTGTGCGTAGTAGTAGCTAAAAATTCCCTAACTCGAAGCCATAGTTAATAATGAAGGAAACGGCCATTGGAGGGGGGGGTTATGCAAATGTTTACATAACTGGCAGAAAGAGTTTTTCGGCATATTAAAACACACTTACCGAACATGGGACCCGGCTCGGAGATCTCACGATTGATAGTAAGGGTCCAGTGCGGCGCTTCCTGTTTTGCCCAACTCTCGGCCAAAAACGAAACGAAACGAACAATTACCAAACATCATTTCCTCGAACATATTTATTAAACCCAACTGGGGGGAAAATGCGGGGCAGCCGCTCCACGGGGGCCTCTAACAATTGCAAATGAAGTCAATTGCTACTGCAAAAATGCTCGGCAGCAGCAGCAGCGGCAGCGCCACGCCGAACATATGAAGTTTAAGTTTAGTTTCACTTCGCTTACTCCTCCTGAACCCGCCTCCTCCTTTTCCGCCCTCCCCCCTGCTAGCCCCTGCCAGCCCCTTCCACGCCCTTGGCCAATGCGGCGAGCCTAAGAAAGACATTATGGGAGGCAGGCAAAGATACAGCAACATTTTTAGTAATAAATTTGTCCCGCCAAACGGGCAACGAAGCTGAAGTACCCAGGAGGAAATACATAAGAGAAATGTCCATCGAAAAATATTACAAATAGTTCATATTAATATTATTATTTTGATTATTAATATAATCAAGAAAATCCTATCCTTAAAAATGGTATATACAAAATACCTCTAGAAGCAGATTTAAATAATAAAATATCTAAACAAATGTGTAAGATTTAGAACCATATTTACAACCATGTCATACCAAGTAATTTTTAAGCCTTACATCCAAACTAATCACTTGCTATCAAAAAAATAGCAGAAGCAGATTTAATTAATAAAATATGTACACAAAGGTGTAAGATATAATAACCATCATATATATAACCATGTCATACGAAGTAATTCTTAAGCCTTACTTCCAATCTAATCACTTGATATCAGTTATCTTCTTTCTGTCTTATTGTTCTGCTTTGATAAATAAACAAAACTGCCTAGTTTAATATATTCACTAACATATTCAATAAACCTTTAAGCCTTTATTCTAACCCACTCTAAGCTTGATTTTTTGTAAATATAATAGACCCAGTCCTATCTAGTCCCAGCTGTCCAGGCCTTCTCCAGGGTATGATCAATTACATAGGCCAATCGAAAAGATAGCATGTAGCCACTGGACTGCCGCAGTGGCCACCGTCCGAGATGCAGATTGAGGGGAAAGCAGAGCTGTGGCTGTGGCTCTGCGGTGCCTCACGTTTTCTCATAGGAGCACCAGAGGAACACCGGAGCACCGGAGCACCTCATCCACATCCACATCCACAGCCAGGGCCAGAGTCAGAGCCAGAGCCGGCGATTCTGATTCCGACGCCACCGCAGACGCGTCGTGCTTCTTCGTGGGCGATGCGACTGAGACAGCAATAGCGTGTGCGAGCAGGTGGGGAGATGGCGCAGCGAAGACAACTATTTTGGCTGCTACTGTGCCAGCGTCTCACTTCCCAAGTTGCAACTGCAGCAGCAGCAGCACAGAAAAGAAAATCTATATAACTTAAAACTTATTTAGATCTCTTCTACCTAAAAAGCTTATATAATTTCTATAAATATATATTAAATATTGCCTACATAACTTTGTTTGAATATCCCAAAATATATTGAAATATTCTTCTATCAGTTTAGGTTTAACTAATCATCAAATTGCTTAGTTTGTTCAACTAATACCAACTTGGAGCTCATTTAGATCTCAACTACTAAAAATAGCTTGTATAATTTCTATAATTATGTATTAAATATTGCCTAAATAATTCTGTTTGTATATAAAAAAAAATATATTAAAATATTCCTCTATCAGTTTAAGTTTAACTAATCATCAAATTGGTTAGTTTGTTCAACTAAAACCAACTTGAAGCTCATTTAGATCTCTTCTACTAAAAGGAGTTTATATTATTTCTATAAATATATATTAAATATTGCCTAAATAATTATGTTTGAATATCTCAAAATATATTAAGATATTCCTCTACAATAAATAAATATTCCTCTAATAAATATTATCTCTACCTCTTAACTAATCATCAAATTAGTTTGTTCAACTAATACCAACTTGAAGCTCATTTAGATCTCTTCTACTTAAAATAGCTTATATAATTTCTATAACAATATATTAAATATTGCCTAAATAATTCCTTTTGAATATCCCATAATATATTAAAATATTTTTCTATCAGTTAAAGCTTAACTAATCATTAAATTGGTTAGTTTGTTCAACTAATACCAACTTGAAGATCATTGAGATCTCTTCTACTAAATGGAGTTTATATTATTTCTATATTTCTATTAAATATTAACTAAATAATTCCCAAAATATATTAAAATATTTATCTTTTAGTTTAAGCTTAACTAATCATCAAATTGCTTATTTTATTCTTCTAATTTTTATTCTCTGTGCGTCAGCAGCTTCCCTTGCTTTGCATGCACCGTTGGGCACGTTGTTGCTGCTGCTTCTGTGGCTGTTGCAGCTTTGATGTTGCTGTTGCTGCTGCTGCTGTTGCTGCTGCTGCTGCTGCCGCTGATGGGTACAACTTCTTCAGCATCCTCGTCTTCGGAAGCCGACTGAGCCAGGCCAAGTCGAATCGAGCCAAGTCGAGCCGAGCCGAGCTGAGCTGAGCTACTTGCCTCTGGCATTGTGTGTGGCTAACCAAGTTTTATTGTTGCTGCTGCTGCTGCTGCAATATGCTAAATCCGCAGCAACTTGTTGCTGGCAGACGACGGCGAGGGGGGGGACTCCTTGCGACTTCGTCTTCGTCTACGGCAATTGTTCAAATTTCGAGCTGCTACCGCATGCAAAATATGTGTAATTGTTTGATATAAGTTGTTGCAGCAGCAACAACGACTAAAAATGTGGCCCATTGTTTTGGGCATGATTTGTTGTTGCCGCCGGCCCCCCTCGCATCCCTTGCCGCCCATTTCGCCCGCATTTATTGTTAATATTTCGCATATTATGGCAACGTGGCGTCGTCGTTTTTTTCTGTCGTCATATATGTTGCAAGTCTCGATTTGGACATTTCTGCAGCCGTTCACTTAATCGCCAATGTTTATTATACTTTATTATTTGTACTGCCCCGACATCTGCATGGCCTTTGTTCTGGTCGTGTCTGTCCCCGGATGGATATTCAATTATATGGTGCCACTATATATCCGGGGGTAGGCATGACTTACGAATTATATTCGATTGGCAGAGACCTCTCCTAGGTGACTGGGTTCGTGTTTATTCCAAATAAACTTGACCCCAAAACAATTATTTGGGCCTTAAGAAAAGGGTTTCACTTGGCTGATAACTAAATATTCAGATTAATTAACCACATAAAAACTAATATGGAAAAGCATTCTGATTTGAAATTAAGGCTGTTTAGGCTTAATTATGGTTATTTCTAAGTCCGACCTTTCCATAAAATTAGGGTATTAAATTGCCGACTCAAAATGGGTATATTTGAGGGCTTCTTGAGAGCACAACTATACCAATAATTAAATGATAGCCAAATGCCGCACATTTTCCGATTCTATATTAAAATTATAATTATTAAGCAATAAAATACCTAAAAAAAATTAGAAATAAAATTTTGGTCGATTTTTCAAAAATTGATAAGGGGTTACATCATAAAAATGGTCAAAAATTGACTAAAAATTTATTTTTTTTATTTTCCAAACTACGCATGCAGATTAATTACCCTAATAAATACTAATATGGAAAAGCTTTCCGAATTAAAATTAAAGCTGTTTTGGCTTAGTTATGGTTATTTTTTAGTCTGACTTGTTAAAAAAATTAGAGCATTAAATTGACAACTCAAAATGCGTATATTTGAGGGCTTCTTGAGAGCATAACTTTGCCAATAATGAAATGATAGCCAAATGTCGTACATTTTCCGATTCGCCGTTCAAATTCCAATTAGTTAACCATAAAATAACTAAAAAAATTATAAATAAAAATTTTTTCATTTTTTCAAAATTTTATAAGGTCAAAAAATAATTGTCAAAAATTAACCAAAAATTTATTTTTTTTATTTTTCAAACTAAATATGCAGATTAATAAACCAAGAAAAAACTAACATGGAAAAGCCTTCCGAATTGAAATTAAGGCAGTTTTGGCTTAAATATGGTTATTTTTCAGTCCGACTTTTCCAAAAAATTAGGGTATTAAATTGCCGACTCAAAATGAGGGCTTCTTGAGAGCATAATTTGGCCAATAATGATATTTTAATATATATATTAAACTATATATATATATATTTTCGGATTCGCCGTTAAAATTCCAATTATTTAGCAATAAAATACATTTTATTAATGATTCATTTTACTTTTTGTAGATTTTTGTCTAAATAAAAGACAATCATTTTATCTTGCAAATGCTTTGTCGTTTTAAATTTTAGATATAGGGAAAAGTCTCATGGATATCACAGATATGACATTAATTTCCTGTCTGCTCAACTTTTGTTATTTCTGTGCTAAAAATTTCCATTAAAAGCGACTTTCCGGCTCTAAACTCCAGTCGAGACTTCAATTCGAATTTCCAACCCTTCATTTAGGCCAAAAAACAAAAATAACTTGCTGTTAAATATTTCCATTTTATTTTGTGGACGGCAACAAATATTAATTTATGTGGCTCTCGTACGTGTAGTATATTTGGACGCTGCCGTGTTAATTTTATTTGATTTATTTTTAATGTCGCGGCCAGGACACGGCTCCCCCTTTGAGGGCGACTCAAGCAAATGGATGTGCGGCGGCC
This sequence comes from Drosophila pectinifera, assembly GCA_008042775.1. Lineage (NCBI taxonomy): Eukaryota > Metazoa > Arthropoda > Insecta > Diptera > Drosophilidae > Drosophila > Drosophila pectinifera. Next base: position 44,331 of record VNKC01004202.1, on the reverse strand, counting down.
TCGCTCGTTGTCCTTTTGCAAGGCGACAAAAAATCAAAACACAAAAACGCATGCACACCCCCTAAGCCAGATAAGGGCGAGCATGTGCAGGAGCCCCTCCCCAGCGCCGTCCATGGCCCGGGGAGGGGGCACATGTATAGAGAATCAACTAAAAATTCGCGAATTTCTCTGCTGGACCACTTTTGTGCCAATCTCCCTCTAAACTCTGCGCCACCCAACCCCCCGCTCCGGGTTTAATTTTTTAACATTTTGCATATTATTTTGTTTGAAGCGCAGAGGGGCCCCCCTTTTTGAGGCAACCCCCTGTGCCTCACCCCTCCATGTGTCAAACATGCCATCTATATGCGAGCCTGCTGCTGCTGCAATGGCTTGTGTGTGTTTGAGAGGGAGTGAAGGATTTCAGAAAACATTTGCCAAAAAATTTTTTATCAAAGCCTTCAGCTTCAGCAGGAGCCACGACGCATTGTACGTCGGGAAATTTGAAACTCGATAGACAAAAAACAAGCCGGACAAGCAATAGAAAAAGAAAATACACCCACACACACACACACACACAGAGGGAGAGATGGAGCCCTCTTGATTTCCCACTCTTGTTCTCAGTGTATATTTTTTCTGGATAGATTTCCGCTTGATTTTTACTGCACTCAGGCTTCGCCGCTGCCGCCTGCGACTCTGTTGCTGTCTGCATTTTCCGTTTGTCCTTTTTCCGGCAGGGGGGAAAGCGGAAGAACGGAGCAGAGCGGGTAGCGAGAAAACAGAGGAAAAGCCCCTGTCGATTTTCTATGCCGACGCAGTGCGTTTGGCGGCAGGGGCAGCGGCAGCAGCAAAAAAGGTGGAAAGCGGCAATAAAACTAAGCAAAAAACGCATTTAGTATAAGGGCCTGACATGTGACAGAGTGGAAAGGACATCGCCAGTATCCTGTCAGTGTGGGTGTCTGTTTGTGTTTGTCTCCCTGCAGATACCGGGTGTATCTCCTCTTGCAGAGGCACTTCTCCAGCGAGGAGTCCCAGCGACAGGACTCAAAAGGCACAAGGAGCAGGCGGAGGAGCGGGACTCTATGTTTTGGGAGGCCTGTGTCCACAAAGGCCTTGGCAGCGTATCGAAATTGGTCACATTTTTCGCAGAGATCTACAAATTGTTACGGCAAGCGGAGAGCAGCCAGGATACACTAGGCCTTGCCTACTTTAAGGCGCCCCAAGGGCATATATTCTGGTTAATCCGAGTTAAGGATTCTAATGCGGAAAACTCCTCAATGAAAATCATAGGCAATCGATTTTGATGTTCAGTTATTAAAGCCACACAAAACATAAAGATAGAAAGACTTCCAGAAAGATTTGAAATCTCTTATTAAAACTCCTTGAAGTAGGCAATGTATCGCTATAAATTAAGGTAACCTTTTTAGTTGCCTTAAAGGACTAAAAACAAATATTTACATCCAGTTTGTGTTAAACGATTCTTTGTTAAAGTATATAATTAATTCAGCTTAACAATTGCCATCTAATTTGAAATCTCCTATTAAAACTCCTAGAAGTAGGCAATGAATCTGTATAAGTTAAGGTAGAACTATATTTTACAAGAAAACTAACCTTTTTAGTTGCCTTAAAGAGCTATAAACAAGTATTTACATCTAGTTTGTATTAAAATATTCTTTGTTAAAGTATATAATAATAAAAATATATATATTTCAGAGTAACAATTGCCATCTAAGTTGAAATCTCTTCTTAAAACTCCTAGAAGTAGGCAATGAATCTCTATAAGAAGGTAGAACTAAATTTTTACAAGAAAACTAACTTTTTTGGAACATTAAAGAGCTAAAAACAAATATTTACCTACAGGTTGTATTAAAAGATTCTTTGTTAAAGTATATATTAATAAAAATATAATGAATTCAGCGTAAAAGTTGCTAGTTTAATTAAATGAACCCTTCTACTGCAATGCAATGATGTTTTTAATAATAAAGATATAACATTTATGGCCCACATGCCTGTATATCTTTATTATCTTCTGCCTAAGCACCAATTAACGGCTCGTTTAAGTACTTTTTCCCAGTATTTATTCGATTGCGAAGGGCACAAGTCCGGCCCTGATCCGCGTCAGTACAGTATACAGTATGGGGAGTATATAGTACATAGGCAGTGTGTCTGACTTAATCAACAGCGCACAGTTCAGCGGCGGACTAATTAATGGTTAGCCCTTTATCCAGCCCCAACCCCAACCCCCCCATTTGTGGTTGGGAAAAAATAGGTGGAAAAAACAGCAATACAAATGCAAACTGACTAACTGCAGTGCAAATAAAATGTGCAACAGACGCGTTGCAGGCAGGGAGTGATAAACTTGGCCAAAATGCGCTATCAATTACACGCGGATTTTTGTTCATTGATGGGTGGCAGCGAGAGGCTGAGGGGAGGGATGTGTGTATGCAACCTGCAACAGCTTTATGTTGACACGTGCAACATGCTGTTAACACCAGTCTCCCCATGTGTGTGTGTGTGTGTGTGGGTGGCAGCCACACTTTCGCTTTCAAACGCATTCCGCGTGAATGGCAAAAAAATAAAAATAAAGAGCTGCATTTGTGGGTGAGGCGTTGCATGTGCAATGTGTATGTGTGTGTGTGTTTGGGTGTTCGGGTGTGTGTTGCTGCTGCAGCCAAACGCACTGTTGCATGCAGCAGCAGCAACAACAACCGCTTGACAGCAACACTTTTTACGCGTGTTTTTTGCTCTCCTACTCGTGTCGATGGCGATGTGTGTGCTCTTTTTCACACACAATTTGTGCTGTGTGTGCTAGTGCAGCAGCCACGCGAGTGTGTGTGTGTGTGTGCCGCTGCGGCTTTTGTTGTGACATTTAATAGCCTACACACTGGCTAATAGTTTCCACGTGCCACCGATTTTCATTCATAAAACGACCACTCAAATCGCCTGAAATACCCAACATGTGGCTGATCGTCCTTTCTGATGGGGAGAGGGGAGTGCTATAGGATACTGCGGAAAAGGGATACTAAATAATCGATAACGATTACCTTTTAGTGCCTGATGGTTGCTATTAAAACTGGTTTCCCGGAAACCCAATTGTTTGTCAATTTTTAGATAAATATAAATGAGTCTAAGCTCTTTGGTTTTTGTATATTAAAAAATATAAACTATACCGAAGCTCTGTCATTCTTACAAAGCCAATAAGTATAATAAATAAAAATGTAAAGTAGAAAAGAACACCAATCTTATGATATATTAATAAATAAATAATAAATCAATAATAATATAATAAATAAAAATGTAAAGTAGATAAGTACAAGAACCTTATGATATATTAGGAATGATAAGAGATTTTGTGATATATATTAGTAAATTATATCTTAAGAAATTCAGGAAAAAGGCGATGTTAATTTCTAATATTGGCAAATAAACATAAGAAGCATATTTAAAAAACTTTTTAATGTTCAAGCATCACCTATAATCAAGCATTTTATATTTATTAAGAATTTGTCTTCTTAAGTTTTATGTGGATTTTCAAGCAATTGAAATTGAGATGCATTTTCTATGTTCAATCATTTTATATTGATTAAGAATTTGTCTTCTTAAGTTTTATATGGATTTCCAAACAATGAAAGTGGAGATGTCTCATAAAACATATAGTTTATTTTATTCTATGCCATTTTCCACAACTTTACTACATTATTATTGCCTAGCTTAAGAATTTTATAATAATAACCTTTACTCAAAAAATTGCCTTGGAACGGCTTGTTAAATTTCTAAATTTTGTGAATTTCAGAAAGAGTTGAGTTTAGTAAATAAACTTTTTTGGTAAACCATCTCAAATTTATCCTTCCCTTGACTTCGTTTTAGCCCAGACTCCCATATAGTAGGCCTGAATATGTATTAACAATCACGAGAGATTAGAGCCCAAAAGCCGTGTCAACATCAGCCATTAGCCGTGTCCCAGTAGCCACTTGCATCCATCCAGTTCCAGTTCCCGTTCCCGCTCCCACTCCCCCTCCCACTCCACCTGCAACTCGATCTCCCCCGGCCGTGACACATTGCGATAAAAATCAGTTGAAAAAGCCATGAGGTAAGCCACAAATTTGCGGTCAATTGGGTTTCGGCCTGTTGCCGCAACAATGAACAGGAGTACACACACAGGAGTACAAACACACACTGCACACACTCGGGGAGACACACAGCCGGACAGACAGACGTTGCATGTGCAACAAAAATGCATCGACGCATTGGCCAAAAAGCCAAGCGCGCGCGAGTGGAGCCTCCCATAAACACGTTCCCGCTGACCGTGCTCCAATTTATTTCTATTTTTTCCCCGCTGCATTTTCACACTTCAACAGAACGGGGTGGGGAGGGGGCCCCCCAAAAAAGAAATCGGGGAAATTGGGTCCAAAAAAAGGGTACAGTAAAACACGACCACTGGCCGCTGCATAAAAAGTGCAACAATTCAAATGGCCAGAAGTCGGGGAGGAGATGAGAAGCCTACTGCAAAAATTCATGCAAAAATCGGCGCGTGCGAAAACCGAAAAAAAATCAAGGCAGCAGCCACCGCAAACAAGCGGCCAAGGGGGGGAAGCAGGGGGCCTGGAAAAGCCGCGAGTGCAGCGTCGATTGAAATCCCTAATAATCGCGTTGAATGCACTTCTCCTGCCATAAAAAAAGAACAGGGTAAAAAATCGTAGGGAAAAAATGCAAAAATCCGAACGGGGCTCGCAGCAACGGGGGGCTCCGGGGTGGGGTCAGAGCCCCTTCCCTCCTTATGTGCAGTCAGCAGGCCAGAATGGAAATGACCTTCACTGATTTTTACCCTCTTTTTCTGTTTGGTTGCCACCATGGCCAGGACATTGATATGCAGCGCAGGATAATCACGGCCAGTGCAATCAAAGTGCAATGCAGCGGGAAAAGCGGAGAGCCGGAAAAGGGGTGGGGAAAAGGGGGTGTGTGGGCTACACAGCGAAAAATAAATGCATTAACATATCTAATCATTGGGTAATTAGTTTCTTTGTATGGTGATTTGACATTTATTGGCCATTTTATGTCCACTTTGGTCTAAAGCATATAGAGTAATGGAGGAAGCCCTATTTTTAAAGGACATACTCATGTATATTTCTATTAGGATAATACTCTCCCTATCAGAGTTCAATTTTCTTTAGAAAATTCGCAGGAATTGATCATGATATAATAGCCTATACTTTCCTCCAATGTCCAGTTTGGTCTAAAGCTTATGGGGTAATGGAGTAAGCACTATTTTTAAAGGACCCACCCAGGTAGTAATAGGTTATATATCTTTTAGGATAATGCTCTCTCCTTTAGAGCTAAACATTGTTTGAAAATTCCATGGAATTGATCATGATATAATAGAATATACTTTCCTCCAATGTCCAGTTTGGTCTGAAGCTTATAAAGTAATGAAAGAAGATCTATTTTTAAAGGATATACCCAGGTAGTAATAGGTTATATATCTATTAGGATAATACTCTCTCAATCAGAGCTCAACTTTGTGTAAAAATTCCCAGGAATTGATCATGATATAATATCCTTTTTTTTCCAGTAATTGATCCTGATATAATACCCATTATTTCCCATACTTTCCTCCCACTGGAGTGCATCTTTTTTTGGCCTTTTTTGCTGCCATTTCGGCCAACTGTTGAGCCCGAACATACATTGCAACCGTGCAGCAATTTGTGAAAAAAGGGCGGTGTGAGAGTGCGATAGGTGGGCGTGGCGCGACCTTGACGCGCGTGCCGCATGCTGAACAATCGAATGGACAGCCAAATTGGCGGGGTCCTCATCAGGCCCAGCCCCCCCTGCTCGTCCTGGGGCTGGGACTCGGGGCTCCCGCTCCATTTTTTCCGGCTGCACTTTCTGGCGGCGATGCATCGCCTTTTTTCGCTGTCACTGGCAACCTGCAACACACACACACACACACACACAGCCCCACGCAACGCAGCAGCAACATCACTCGCACAGCGGCAACATTTTTGGGGGCACGGCCCCGTTTCGGGTCGCGTTTTGGTGCGTGGCCCATTGAGCAGCAGCAGCAGCAGCAGCAGCAGCAGCGGCAGCGGGAGTCGCTGCATGTGGCACACAGAGAGTGACCCCCTTTGTGCCACCGCCCTTGCTTTTTCCGTGTTTTTTTTTTTCTGCCACGCTCGTTGCAGCAGCCGTGCAAATTTTCATTCATGCATTTTGTGTGTGCGTCGCGAGCAAATTCATTCAGTTTCAATGCCTCATTCATTGGAATGCAAAAGAGCAGCGCTTTTTTCCCGTTTTGCCCTGCTGTTTTGCGGCTGCGGCTTTGACTTTGGCCAGGTGTTGCCCCAAGCAGGTGGGTACAGAGAGAGCCATGAATATTAGCTAGAGAATATTAGGTAAATAATATTAACAATACAATGAAGAGGCCACAATAAAAGCAGTTTCATTGCAAAGGAATAACAAAGGGTTTAAAGAGTCTTACCAATCTAAATATGGGCTTGTTTCCGGGCAAAATATAAATATAAAATATAAAATAAAATAAAAGGAGAATTCAAAGCCTTTTTCCTGTTATTAAAAACCAATAACTATAAGCCAGAAGTTAAAGTTTATCATGAAGCTTAGCAGAAGCATTAAAAAAAAACTATATCAAAGCCATTCAAAGCTAAAAAAATGTCACAATTCCTCAACCTTTTCTAGCCTCTCCTTCAAGCCACTGAAGCCATCTATGAAGTCCTGCAAAATCCTTAACTTGTAAGACATTTCCAGCCACAACCACAGCCCTGCTGCCACACACACTTGCAACCTGAGAGGCAAGCAGTTCATCCGGTTCGCAATCATTGCAACCCCGACTTCAATCAAGTCCCCTGGCAATTACCTGGGCTCCCCCTTTCCCCCGAGACCTGCTGCAATGCCTTTTCTTGATTTCAGCTGCTTATAATAATCGTGCATTGTCAAACACCGCTGGTAATTATAAGAAATGCTCCTCCTCTCCTCCTCTGGGAAGGATGCACACAGAGCCTCAAAGATTTCTGCCTTTTCGCTGTGATTTTGGCTTTGTTTTTAATATTTCTGCAGCTGTGTCTTCATTGTGAATGTTTTTAATTAGTCTGGCAATCTTTTTTTAGGGCTTTTGTCACAGGAACTTCAATCAGTCTTTGATTATGCCTTGGAAATTATGTCAGAGAAGCTTAAAGGAAGGAAACTTCTTTACTTTTCAAGTATATCTCTTAACCACAAACCTATTTGCTAGAAACTTTTAAGAATTGTTACTTGAAAAATATATTTATTCAGCTTATAAATAATATTAAAAAACCCTTAAAGTATAGATCCCTTTAAAGGTGACACCGCCATTCTCCCAAGTGGTCCTGCCTGCCGACAACTAATCCTTTGTCGAAGGATGCAGCTGCCCCTCGACCACATGGCCCAGCCAACTTGCAACAACAGACGTCGTCGTCTGTCGATGCCGCTCGACAAATACAATAAAAAAAATAGAAATTATTTGCCTGCGTCTGCACTTGATTCCGCCGGATGATGGGGGGGTGAGGGCGTGGCAGCGGAGGCGTTCATTTGTATATAAATGCGACGGCGGCGGGTGGGGGGTGGCTCTCCAAGGGCTCCAAAGGAGCGACAGTGGCCAAGTGGAAGCGGAAGCGACGCAATGCAATCAAATGGCGCAGCGCGCAAAATCTACAAAAACACACAGGCCCGGCACAGATGGACACACATGCAGCAGCCAGGGGGGAGAGGGGGCAGGGCCAGAGGGACCCTGGACAGTGGCAACTTGCAACGCACGCGAAAATCTTGCCCAGGACCCAGCCAGGAACCAGAGCTAGAACCCGAGCCAGGACCTCTTGCCAGTCCTCGTGGCTCGGTACAGTTGTGTCGCCGTCTAAGCCTGCTGGCTTCAGCAAACCAACAACAGCATCAGCCGGAGGAAGGCCTCCCCCACACCCCTCACACCCCCTGAAAATCCACCCACTTCTGACCCCCTTTCTGACCCCCTTTCTGACCCCCTTTCTGACCATGTTTTCGCGTTCGTTTTGCCGCGTTAACTGTCCATCAATGCGGGCCCAATGGTGGCCTGCACTGAGGCGAATTCTAAGCGGAAAAGCTCGGAGAACATATAAAAATATATATAGAAAATATATAAATATAACAAATCTTTATAAAGGAATAGAGAGCTCCTTGTCCTGGCCTCTGTTATAGTTTTTTACTCGAAGCTATCAATGATATATATATATATTTATTCAAAGAAAGTTTAGCAAGATCACTCTTCTTTTAGAGTTAAAAAGGAGAGAGTTTAAGGGCAACGCTGGGAGTTCTCCCCCATTTTTCCTAGTGCATCTGTTCCTAACTCTAGCCTAGGTCTCGTCCTGGTCCTCCTCCTGGTCCTCGTCCTCGTCCTGGTCCTCGTCCTCGTGCTCGTGCTCGTCCTGGTCGTGGTCCCTCCTCCATCTCGTTCTCATTCTCAGCCGGCTGTCTATCTGTTTGTGTCTGTGGCATGCACCCCTCTACCTGATCCCCAACCGCTGAATCTGCCGAGCAGAGTCCACCCCCGCCCAGCTGGCCTAGCCCATCCTCCCCCGCCATATCCTATATCCCACACATCGCATAACCCCCACGATTCGTTTCCCAATCAGACAGCCAGCGGCGTCGTTAGCAACGCAACGCAACGAAACGCGACTCGGAGAGTTTCGCCTGCATTGCCAAGTTCGGTGTGTGGATTTGGACCGACTGCAACCCCGATGGCCAGCTCGGACTTCCACTGTCCACTGTCCAGTGTCCGTCGTCCAGGGCCAACTCCACTCCCGCTTTTAAGCCCTTTTTCATTGCCTTTTGCACTCGGGCCCTCGGGGGGGTTTTATTGCGCTAGGCATTTTTGCATATTTGAGGCATCATCGCTCATCGCTTTTGTGTGTAAGCCAACTTTTAGACATGGTCGAAGGTAGGCACACAACAACTGCCGCAGCAGCAGGAGCAGCAGCTGGACCTGGACCTGGAGCTGGAGCTGGAGCAGGAGCCGCCACAGCTGAGGAGGAAGAATCCGCAAAGGCCTAACCCTTGTGCCCCACGCCGCCCACGTCCTTTGGCTCGCCCATTTTCTGCATTCTCTAAGCTGCAACGTCGCCGCCGTAGCCGTTGCACTCTTCTATTTGGCGTTTTAATATGCAACATTTTTTTCCCGCTGATCCCCCCGCCGGCTGTACGACATCCCCTGCCCTCTGTGCTCTTACCCCCCTTGTTTTCGTTTGGTCACCTCCATGGTGGCACACACACACGGGGCACTGAGAGAAAGGCAGCCAAGGAAATTAGAGAGTACTAGAGAATATTTGAATATTACTAAAGAATAGAGAATACTTAGAGATACTTAGAGAATAGAGAATATTAGAGATACTTAGAGAATAGAGAATATTAGAGATACATAGAGAATAAGTAAGCTGGAGAATGCATTTATGAAACTGTCAGTGAATCACTTTTTTAGAATATTAAAAGGTTTAACAAAAAACATAGTATTATGTAGATATATCTAATCCCAGAAATAACCTGTATATTTAGGAGGTTTACGCATTAGAATCCTAAATTTGAAGTTACTTTATAGAAAGAAACTGACTTTTCTGGCCTTAATCATTATATCTTTACTATTATTATATAACAAACATAATTTTAAATGAATGTATAAGTAAAACTTTAATAAAAACAAAGAATATGCTCATTATAAAGACCCAAAATGTAGGCTATGATTTCTGATAGCTTTTCATTGCATACTTTTAGCGGTGGCCCTCAGGTAATTATTGTGAGAGAAATATAAATCGAGTTTGTGACGGCTATATGGCTTCAATTGAGCCGCAATTTAACACTTTGCTAGAAAAGGCACAAACATATATTAAGCTTAATAAAAATATTAAATAAAATAAAAACAAACGTTAGTAAATACTCCATTAAGTGCTATTCCATTTTTAAATTAAGTTTAAAAGCTCTACAAGATTGTAGATGCCAAAACTCATATACTACTTGAAGAAAAACATCATAAAATATTGATCCCATCTTGTATCTCAATACTCAGCCTTAGACCTAGTTATGGCTGAGTCTTTTCGCTCAGTGTCCTCACACTCACGGCGAACCGTTTTATTTGTTTGTTTGCCTGTTCGCTCACTCATGTGTGTGGGTCAGACGGCGACCTCTCACCCCGTGCCGCAACTTTGTCTGTTTGGCTCAAATGTTGTCATCTTTCCCCGCACACTCGCACACACACTGGCACACACACACACACACTCCGGCACACCCAGGGTCCAGCTCCCTTTGCTTTTCGCAGAGGCTTTCGTCGCTTTTTTGGACATCGTGCGTTCGCATCCACATCCACAGCTGCGTCCGCGTCCTCGGCGTCCTGCCTCCTTCTCCGATGTCCTTTCACGTCCGCGTCATCGTTTTGCTCGTCAGCGTCGTCGTCACCAGTTAAATACATAAATTTTCGTATAAACGCGTTCCGCAGTCGCGGGCCTAGCCCAGCAGCCAATGCCCATTTTCCCATTTTCCCAGCAAGGGACCAACAACAAGCAACTTAGAGAATGCGTGATGCATTTTCGCTTTTCCGGGCTTCATACACATTTTGTTGGCTGCAATTCATTGGTTGCTATAGCCCCGAAAACTGTGAATCTAGCTGATATTTGGGAGGGAAGATTTAATTGGTTCTATAGGGAAAATAGTTTATTATTTCGTCGAACTACAAATATTAATAATATTCTGGTTGACATTTAGGTATTTTGCACGAAATAGGCTACAGTTTCTAGGTCTCTTTTGAGTCAATTTTAAAATGAACTTAACAATAATTGATAAGAAAAACATATACATACATATATGGAAAATATAAAAATTTAATTGGTAGAGATCGAATGGCAGATTTCTAAGAAAACATAAAAGCAGAGCTCAAAGAACCATTTCAAGTGCTGAGATACAAAAGTATCTAAAGAGCTCAACAAAATTAATGAGATTGTGTTAAAAAGAAATTATTAATGGGTTTATAGATCACATTTTTTGAATAGCCCAAATTCATTAAAGAATATTGTGATATATATTAAACTAATTGAGATACAAAGTGTCTTTGGCTGAATAAATGATTATTTATTATTATATGTAAATAAAGCAGATTAAATAATATTTATTTCAGCTTAAAAGACATATTATTAAATACTAAACAAAATACAATATGATATATTTTTATTATATATTATGAGAACATTTTTTGTAATGTTATTATAATATTATATTAATGTCTATTATATATTATATTATTATTAATTATTTAAAGGCTAAAATAATTGTTTTCCTTTGAAGAAAAGCATTATAATCTAAGTAATAACAATTTAACTCAATATACTATAAGGTAAAACATTATAATGAAGTAATAATAGGATCAAAAGTAATATATATATGGTAAGATAATAATAATTATTGTTTTATATGTATCTCTAAATCTAAATGAATTAAATGAATCTCTACCTAAATGAATTAAGTGAATCATTAAAATAGCTTCTAGATATAAATATCAAATGCAAAAAGTTCTTTTGTCTTGAAAATTGATACTTCTAAAACAGAAATCGAAATAAAATAATTAAATAAACAGAAAATATTACATTACTTTTCTGAAATATTATGATGACATTACTATTTCATATTGTTATCATATCATCTTATATTATTTGTATTATTTTACATTATATATTATATCATTTAAAAGCAATCAGCGTTAAATTATTGCTTTCCTTTTAAGTAAGTTTAAATGTATTTAAAAGCATAATTAAACCAACTGAGATACAAAGTCGCCTGACGCCATTTTTTCATTCACACGTAATTAAAGCCAGATATCGATCATTAAGGTAAGTCTGGTATATAAGTGTCTATTCGGACAACTATTTGGAGGGCTATTAATAAGCAAAAGCATCACTTAGCAGCCGTCAAATGCCGGAAATGGGCGCATAAGACCCATTAAAATTCGCATTCGCGGATCGCCAGGTGAATACCGAATGCGGAATGCTGAATTACCGATCAATGGAGGCGATCGCAGAGGCCCCTTCTTAATTTTTTTTTTTCTCTGTTTTTGCAGTGCCAATTCATGGCCGATGTTTATTGTGCGGCAATTTAAGTAACCAACTGAAAACTGAAAACTGCGAATTGCGAACGTTGAACGCTGAACGCTGAGCGCCGAACAGCCGCCATTTGCCAGTCACGAAAAAAATTATGCATAATTTATGACTGGCTTGCGGGCGCCTCTCTCGCTCGCACGCTCACCTTGACGCTAGCTTCGTCTCGCTCGCGCACTTGTTCTCCCGTGCGAATTTTATTTTTCGCTAGATTTGTATTACTTTATTTTATGCATATTATAAATGCGCAAGGCAACAACAGCAACAACAACAAAAGCAAAGAATCAAAATGCACACACACACACATACACGCACACTGAATCGAGGCTGACCAGTCTCAGGCGATAGTTGCCCCGCACCACCATCCATCCGCCCCTTTGACGAGAGCGAGAAAAAAGAAGAAAAATAGTTGCTGCTGGCTGGCCCCCAAAAGTGCAGGTGCAGTGCCAGTGCCGTGCCAGGCAAAAGAAAGAGAAACGTCTCTTAAGCCCCAAACAGACGGAGCGAGAGCGAGAGAATGAGAGAGAGCCTCAATTCGCCGCACATCTTGTTTTTCGCCTAAGCATTTGTTTACAATGCACGGAGCGGCAGCGACGTTGACTGCGCTGCCGCCGACAGCGGCGTTTTGCCGAGAGCGCCGCACGAAGAGAGCTAGCAGCGACTTCGTGGTGGGGTGCCTGTGTTGGCCTCTGAGGGGGCCTGAGGGGGGTGGCTTAGGTACCCCTAACGGAACTAATTAATGAAGCATCTTTCAGCCGAGTTTTATTCCTCACAAGTGTGCGTGAGATGCGAAAGAAGGAGAGGGAGCGACTGATAGTTCAGGAGAGCAGAAAGAGAGGTGTATGGTTGGGACAGACTTCGAGAAGATCACTGCACTTAATATCCATGAATAATCAGAGAAATAACCTTAAACTAGTACCTAAATTTAACTTGATTTTTTTTTTTAATTTTAAAAAAGTATTAAAATATTTTTGAAGTTTTTTTTTTTTATAAATATATATACGAAAGTTTCTATTTTTTTACATTTAAGGCAGTTTAAACTGATTAAAATAATTAAAACAAATCTCGTCAAAATGTTGCCATATTTTACATATTTTTGGAAAATATTTATTCCAAAGATTCATTAGTAATATAAAAATAAACTTCATATTTCTGAATCTCTTTGCCAACAAAGTATTAAAAAAAAAAAATTTCAAATAATGTCCAGTTTCCTTGATTTTCCACGTTATTTTCCTTATCAAAAAACGTCACCTCTAGCTATAGATAAGCCTCTCCAAATCGTGCCCGAGCCACTTGCCAATATCGGCCGTGTTTCGGTGCCTCTTTGACTCGCAGGGCCCCCAAATTTTTAGTGAGGAGTACTGGTCGGCGGTTCGTGGCCCCATCCACTCCCTCTCCGACCGCCCAGCGCCTCCGAGGCCGAAAAACACTAGGCCTAAACTAAGCTCTCCTCGCTCTTCGCCTGAAACGCAGTCGGCGCCTCTGCATTTTCGGGCCAACTTCCGTTTCCTCGCACGCACACACACGTGTGGGTGCCTCTTGCCTCTTGCAACTTGCAGCGACGCGTCGCATCCTGTTCGGTGTTGCGCCAAAAATGCCCATTTCGGGGGTTGCAACGAGAGGCCGAGAACGAGAACGAGGACGAGTGCGAGTGCGAGGGCGAGGACGAGTGCGAGTGCGAGTAAAAGCCGAAGAGCGCAACGCAACGCAACGGAATGCGGCCGTAACGTTTACCGTTAGCCGGCGTTTTTTGGCGCCCAACGCTGCTGCTGCCTGCCTCTCAGTCGCCACCGCCACCGCCTCTGTCTCTGTTCTGTCTCTGCTCTTGCCTCTGCCTCGGTCGCTTGTCTCTGTCTCTTGCCTCTATCTCTTTCTCTGTCGCTTTTCCTTTTGCGACGCCGGCAGCGGCGGAGAAGCTCGCAATTCGCGAACTATTCGCAACTTCGTCGCGAACTCAGTCGCAGCCTGAGAGCAACAACTACAACAACTACTGCAGCAGCAATAGCAGCAATAGCAGCAGCAGCAGCAGCAGCAGTCGCAGCAGTCGCAGCAGTAGCCGTGGCAGTGGCAACATCCACATCACACAGCCACAGCGCCGACCCCTCAGTTTTCCCACACAGCGCCATCGTCGTGGCCATCGCCAGCCATCGCCTCGCCATCGCCGTCGTCGTCGTGTGTTAAGTTTGTTTTGAGTTTTTCCGTATCAAAATGTGCAAAACGATTTCAGTCTAATTCAGACGCTCGTGCTGAGAAGACTTTTGGCCCTGTTTGTTGGCCAATAACCATACTCACACAGAACAGAACGGAACAGAACACGACGACGAGGCGACCGAAGCGAAGCGAGGCGAACGAAACGAACTGCAACTGCAACTGAAACAGAAACCGAAAAAGAAACTAAAAGAACGTAACGCAACGCAACGCAACGCAAGGGAACGTAACGAGGGGAGATAATTGCCACAAATGGCCACGTAGTGCGCGCAACGTAACGCAACGTAACACCTATACCAGCACACACACTTACACATGTACATGCCCACTCTCAGTTGAGCGTCGTAATTGTCGCGTTTTATCGTTTATCGTTTATCGCTCTTTTTTTTACAAATCTGTATCGCTATGTGAAGGCGAGTCGCGCGTTTAACGATTGACGATTAACGATCAACGATCAACGATCAACGAGTTACGATCAGCGAGTAGCGAGCAGCGAGCGGCGATCAGCGATCTGTGCACAAAATGGCGTCGGCGCAGGCGGAAACGGATGTGGTAGTGGCGCCCGAACAGGCGCAAGTGACGCAAAGGCAGCGCAGCGGTGGCACAGGCAAAGGAGCCAGTTCCGGGACAGGTTCGCCGAAGAGTAATCGCAGTTCGCCGAGTCAGGACGAGAAGAACATCAAGGCGGAGGATCGCACCTCGCCGGGAGCAGGAGGAACCTCTAAGGAAGAGGAAAAGGACTCCACAGGAGGCGGGCTGGGTGGCTCTTCCCCTGTGAGTTCGCCCCAGGGCAGGAGCTCCTCGGTGGCCTCGCCCAGCTCCAGTTCGCAGCAGTTCTGCCTGCGCTGGAACAACTACCAGTCCAACCTGACCACCATCTTCGATCAGCTGCTGCAGAACGAGTGCTTCGTGGACGTGACCCTGGCCTGCGATGGTCGCTCCATGAAGGCCCACAAGATGGTCCTGTCCGCCTGCTCCCCCTACTTCCAGACCCTTCTGGCGGAGACCCCCTGCCAGCACCCCATCGTGATCATGCGCGACGTCAACTGGTCGGACCTCAAGGCCATTGTGGAGTTCATGTACCGCGGCGAGATCAATGTCAGCCAGGATCAGATAGGACCTCTGCTGAGGATTGCCGAGATGCTGAAGGTGCGCGGCCTGGCGGATGTGACCCACATGGAGGCGGCCACGGCCGCAGCGGCCGCAGCCTCGGAACGGATTTCCTCGCCCAAGGAGAGTGCTGCCTCCACCGGAGGAGGCCAGACCCGGACCGAGTCCGAGCGGGAGGCCGAGGAGCTGCTGGCCTTCATGCAGCCGGAGAAGAAGTCCCGCACGGACTGGGATCCCGCCGAGCTGCGGCTCTCCCCCTTGGAACGCCAGCAGGGCAGGAATGTGCGGAAGCGTCGCTGGCCCTCGGCGGACACGATCTTCAATGCCCCAGCTCCTCCGAGTCCACTGAGCAGCCTGATAGCCGCCGAGCGGATGGAGCTGGAGCAGAAGGAGCGGGAACGGCAGCGGGACTGCTCCCTGATGACCCCGCCCCCCAAGCCGCCGCCGATGAGCGGCAGCAGCGGTTCAGGCTCCCGCCGCCTGGAGTCGGCCATCCATGCCCTGGACATGCCCTCGCCGGCAGCCACCCCCGGACCGCTCTCGCGATCCTCGCGCCCCCACTCGCAGAGTCCCCAGCAGCAGCCGGGACAGCAGCACTCCCTGCCACTGCCCCTGCTCCCGCCGCACCACCATGCGCCGCCACCTGCCCCACATCCCGCCCAGAGCTCGGCCAGTGGCCACCACCCGCCCTCGCCTGCGGCCGACTCTCGCTTTCCCCTGGGCCCCTCCGCGGCCGCCATGGCCGCTGCCATGGAACTTAGTGGCCTTGGAGGAGGCCCGCCCGCCGAGCCACGTCTTCCGCCTCCGCCGCCGCACCACCATGGAGGCGGCGGGGTGGGCGTGGGTGGAGTCGGGGCAGCGGGATCCGGCGGGGGATCCTCGCTGGCCGACGACATGGAGATCAAGCCGGGCATCGCCGAAATGATTCGAGAGGAAGAAAGGGTGAGTGGAGATTCTTAATTAAATTATAGGAATAATAAAATATATTTAAGGCGATTAATTGCTAGAGATCTTAAAATAACTTTTAAAATCTGAAAAAAATATATCTTAGGTGAAACTCTCACTAAATTATAGGAATAATAAAATTAATTTAGGGCGCTGTGGTGAATATAATGAATAGCATGGGATCTTAAAAATAACTTATAGATCTGGAAAAAATATATCTTAGGTGAATTCTCATTAATTCTCGCTAATTTTAAATATATAAAATATTAAACTAAACTTTTCAGGTCTTAGTATATGCATTTTAGAATTTTAAAAGACAAAGAAACGATCCTTATGCTTTAAATATTTATATTTTAATATCATGATTATCTTTCAAGATTTTCCTGATATTAAAGATATTATTAACCTTTATTTTCTTTTTTTTTCCCCACGTTTAATAAATGACACAGGTGACCTATTAACAAAGTGTCAAAAATTCACTAGCTAAATATATTGCCTTATAAGATTAGCAAAATGTAAATTTATAGAAAAAGATTTATCAATTCTTTATTTTTTCTATTTGGCTGGGAAGAATTCCATTTAAGAGAGTAGTCACTCGATCAGCTCTCTTTGCTGGAAAATGAAACTCCCTTAAGAGACGTGGGCGAGCTCTCCCGCAGCTACTGCGCTGCAGCAGCGCTGCCTCTCTCCCACGCTCTCGCTGGCCTACACATTCTCTATCCTACACACACACACTCTCTCTCTTGCGCTCTCTCCCTCGCTCAGCGATCTTTTTCCGCGGTTTGTTTTGATTCACGATTCGCGCGCCTTTCGGCGATCTGCAAGTTCGTTTCGCCTCGACAGCTAAATTCTGCCGGCGGCATTTCGCCTCGTGTCGTGACGTCACATACAGTGCGCGGACCTGCCCCTCCCACTCTCTTTCGCACCACTCTTGTTGGCGTCCGCACCCTGGAATGATTGACAGCTCTCACGTGCTCCACGTCGCACATTGTCCGCTGCCCTTTTTTGCTTTATTTCTCACTCAGTTAGCAGATCTCGCCACAAGTATTTTCCAGAGGCTCGCTCCCCATTCTCCCTTCCAGATTCTTGGATTCCCTGATTACCGCCCGCTTCCAGCTGCCCGTGGAGCAGCCACTGGAACGGAACGCAGTGGCTTGGTGACCGAAAGGTGATTGGAATTCCGGAATTCTTGCGGCCTGCGGTTGATTTCGATCTATGGAGCATTTTGCATCTGACCGAGGTTCTCTAAGTGTGCATCAATTAGGCCAAAACCGAATGAGATCGGCACGGGGAAAAACAGGGAAATCCCTGGAGTTTAGAATCTGTTTTTTATCTTCTAAAATTTTAGATATTACGATTATTTTTAGATGATTTATTTAAGTATTACCAGTATTTGTAGGATCTTATTTGATGTAATATCCATTAAATCAACTCAGAAGTTCATGAAATTAATGATTAATAATAAGATAATACTTAATAAATAATAATATTAAAATTCAGAAGAATTCACAATATATAAAATCAATTATTTGTAGTATTTCATCAATATATAATTGATTTAATATATTGTGAATTCATCTGAATTTTAATTATTATCATTCATTAAGTATTATTTTTTTCTGGTTTTACCTTTTATTCGTTTTTATCAAAGAAGAAGAAAAGGTTTCGCTATTTACTTAGAAAAAGTGTTTTGAAAAATTAATTATAGGCAAGTCAAGATTTTAATTTAAAATATTTTATCTAAACGATTTTGTTAACTAAATTATGCCAAAGTCAGGTCTAATGCTTACTGCTTTTCAAATGTATAGTATTATTATTTAAAGTTATATGCAGTTTACGAACTAAACTATGTCACAGGCAGATCTGAAGCATATTATTTTTTAAGTTAATAATTATAATATTCAAAACTATATGCAGTTTATATATATATTATATAGTTTATATATTATACCAAAAATAAAATAAAATAAAAATCTAGTATAAAATCCTCTCATATTTATACTTATATATTTATTCTTATATGGGAGGATTTTATACTAGATTTTTATGTTATTTTATTTTTGATAAAATTATACCATAAACTGCATATAGTTTTGAATATTAATAACATTTTCTCCGAGTGCACTGCTCCTTTCTGAGGTTTAAAATTAGCGACCGGTTCGCGAGAGCTGCATTAGCACCGCAGAATTCGCACTTTAATAAAAACTTTGTATTTATTTATCCAATAGACGTCCGACGACGTTGGTCACTGGAGAACCCAGATATCTCCTCCACTCGGAGGTTCCATATCCCAATCCCGATCCCGATGCCAATCCCGAGTCCGCCATCAATCGGAATGCCATATTTGCTTGTCTCTGGACGCGGAGACTCCTCTCCAGGCTCTTGGCTCTTGGCTCTTCTCGCCGATTCTTCTGCCCGTTTCTCCGGCGTGTCCCCTGTTTATTGTCGCTTTTGAGTGCATTAATCAAATAGCCGAGAGGGGGAGGAGCGGAGGGGTGAGAAGCTGAGGAGGTGCTATGTCTGCATTAGCCTGCTCAGAGTAATTTTCGAAGCCGCTTGTTTTCCCCACTTTTCCAGCGTTTGCTCGTTAGCGTCTCTCGCTTTTCAATAAATATTTTGTTTTTATGCTTTTTTAAATATTTCCCCAACTGACCGACAGACCGACCGTCTGTCTGTCCATTTGCCTTGCTTTTTATGTGCTTAGAAATTCTTTGGAAAATGCATCTGCATCTGGGCATCTGCATCTGCATTTGAATCCGCTGTATCTGCATCTTTGTTTGTTTGCCTCGGTGTTAGTGTTGCTGGCCGTGTTTATGCTTTCCTGCTGTTTGCCTTTCCGATTGTTCTCCGCTTTCCCCTATATCCCCCATCCCCCAGCCCCTGCCCCGCCCGCGTTTATTCACACATTTCATTTATTATTAAAAATTGATGCATTTTTCGTTGCTTCGCGGCGATCGCATCGCAGCCATCAAGGCAATGCCATATATAAAAATCAAATATTGACAGCCAACATCCTCGCCGCCGAGCCAAAGGAATCGATTCCCCCCGCTCCCGATCCCAGGCAGCTTCTTAATATTTATAATTCTTGGCCATTTATATATACACCGAGAGAAAGACTTGCCGATATATTATAGGAAATGCGAGCTATACTCAATGATGTTTCCGAAAAACCTATTGGTATCTAGGCATACATATTTATATTGTAATAAACTCTTTATTATATATTTTTCCAGTGCACTTCTGTATGAATGCATCGCTTTTTATTGTGTGCCTTGATTTTATTCCCTGCCTTTCCTTTCATATAAGCAGATAAAGCCGATAAGTGTCAGTCCTGGTCCAGCGGAGTCTGAGTTCTGAGTTCTGGTTCTTAGTCTTCTTGGGGGCCTCCGCTTTCTGGTGATTAATTGCACTTTTATTTGTCTGCGTTTGCCTTTGTTGGAAATCATTTTTTTTTCTCCTTTACGCATTTTTTGTTTTTCATATTTTATTACCAACGTGTGTGTGTGCGTGTGTGCGAGTGTGTGTGCATCATTAGAGGTTGTATATTATTATTGGTTTCCTCTCTCGATCGGTTCACTGAACTTTTTGCGGAGCGTGGGCGCAGAGGAAGTTTTTATTGCGTACAATAAGGCGATTAAAACTCATTTGGGGTAAAATTTACTTTAGAAAATATGGATTTTTAGGGTAATATAAGTTTAAACAAGGAAATTGGCAGAGTTCGGGGAACAATTTGGCTTTAGAAGGTATATTTATACAATTATAGCCTTTAGAGTGTAAGATTTCAGTGAGAAAATAAGTTCTATAAATGTTTCCAACTAAAGTAAGCATCTAAAGTTGGAGGAAACATTTATTACTTAACTTTAGTTTAGTTTAAAATATTTTTATATGTATCTGAGAGATTTTTCCTATGGAAATATTCATAATATATATTATATTCACCTCCCAATAACCTTTTTTCCTCTTCATATTGTAAAAACTGAGCCACAACAATGTTCCGCTGATTGATCAACACAATCAATATGTGTAATCAATCCCTCATCCCGCAGAGTTTTCCCTTTCGATTTCCTCGCCACTTTCCCACTCAATTAGTCCGCAGATGAGGGCCAACCGCACAGAGAAAAGGGGAGGGTAGACAGGGGAGAAATCGAGAGGATAAAGGAGAGAACCTCCGAGAATCTCACACTCATGATTAGCGTGTGTCGCTTACCTTTTTCGATGAGGTAAAAACTGCAACCCAAACTGCTACAAAAAATATGCTGTAGACAAATTACCACAGAGTAGAGGGAAGAGGGAGTGGGGGCAGGCAGCAGCAGCTAAACGTGCCACATTCAAACTACTTCAACAAAATACAGAAAAAAGGTGAAGAATCAAGAAAAAGGGAGCGAGTGGCGTGCATAAAAATTGAAAAAGATGCAACTCAAAAAGGAATCTCGCATCTCGAACACTGCACAGAGAGAAACTTGGGGTTTTATTGAGTGGATTCAACAAGGGTTGATTTTTAAGAATTATTTATATATATTTTAGTAAATATTTCTTTGTAAAACTTCATATATAACGATAATTGAAAGGATAAATCAATTATTAAGTAACTTAAAGTTTGTTAAGAAGTGAAATTTAATATCTTAGGACTTTCTCTAATTATTTAAATATTGTTTTTCCAAAAAAGTCTTCACGAAACATTTATTTAAGGTTACAAAAACTTTGTATCTACATAACTATCTATATATTCTCTGGGATAAATCAATTATTAAGTAACTTAATGTATGTAAAGATGCGAAATTTAATATCTCAAGACTTTCTTTAACTATTTAAATATTGTTTTCCCAAAAAAGTCTTCACGAAACATTTATTTAAGGTTACAAAAACTTTGTATCTATATAAATATCTATATATTTTCTGACTTCTCTCTTGGTTCTTCTCTTCGAATACGAAGTTCTTAATAATTTCTCCTTGTGCACTTGATGGCCCTGCCGGTGTGAGTGAGTATCTGTGTGAGTGCGAGCGAAGGAAGCCAACAAGCCACTTAACCCAATCGACAAAAGTCATTACACTCGTCACTCAGACTCAGCTGAGAATGCCCTGCGACGCTTCCGCTGCCCTGCGCCGGCTGCGACGCCGGCAGCGCAGCAGCCGTCGGCGACAGAGAACATATCTCCGAGATACTTAATGTATCTGGGCGTCGGGGCTTCCCGGGGCTACCACCGCACGGGGGTTGAATAGAATAAAATAATATAAATAATACAATTTATTACGTGGCCCAGCATGTGTGTGTGCCTGGCCCCGAGATACATGTGTATCTTGTAGCTGCATCTGTTGCATTCACATTCACATTCCACATTTTATATTTTCTTCTGTATACAAAATCTCCGAAGAAAGTAAATAAATAAAATAAAAATGAAGAAATATATTTTCAGAACAGACAAACAAACCCCGAAGCCAAAGAATACAAAAGGAAAATTAAAGAGTGAAGAGTGAGGAGTGAGGAGCGAAGAGCGAAGAGGATGAAAAAGTAAAAAGAACGAATCCCCAACTGAGAAGCGGGTAGAAATAAAAGCAGAAATAAATTGTATAATCCGCTTTGATGTATCGCCTTCTGTTTTATATTATTCAGTCATATTTTATATATGCGCACCGATCCGTACCGTACCGTACCGAACCGATCCACACATGGAGAATACACAAACACGGGCCATTCAAGTACTCCCCAAGTAGTTTTTACAGCGCCAACTTAAGTCTTAGCCATTAAGATGCAAAACAGACAGATACACAGATACGCAGATTCAGATACAGATAGAGATAGAGATAGAAATGTAGCTACGGCTAGGGGTTCGACTGGGTCGATTTAGTTTAAATGCATGGCATAAACATTTAATTAAATACAAAAAGCCATTACGGCTGCGATATTTATGTTTATGTTTCCAAATACTTGGCGGAAAATTCTCATTTTTATTGCTAAGCCAAATAAATCGTATACGATGTGGAAATGGAAATGAAAATGGGATTGCGGCAACAGCTGCACAAGTAATTCGTTGATTAATCTATAAAAATAAATTTGTATCTATGGACTGCCTGGGTATCTCTGCCTGTGTATCTGCGCCTCCTTTGGCATTTTCTAATCGGATTTAGTTTGGACCGGCTTCATTTATTTTATTTATTTTTATGCCTATAATGCGGCATAAATAATTTATGCTGATAAATAACCCGAAACCGAAAACGAAAGCCTACAAGCAGCCCCCCTCTGAGGCGCAACTCCGCTCTGCTCTGCTTCGGTGCGAGGCGATCCCGTAGCATCAACATAAAGCATAACAGGCAGGAAACGAGATATAGGAGTGGAGATACAAGGAGACGAGAAGGGTTTTCAATCTCATGTATCCTTCTAAAAATATTTATTTATTTATTTTTCAACTCAGCACACACACACAGACACAGAGACACACCACCGGTGCCAGAGAGAGCATGAGGCCTGCCCACATTTATTTGTAACCCTGTATAAATTTATTATATTGCATTAGTTGTAAGTCAGAGCCAGACTCCGCTCCAACTCAACTCAAACACAAATCGGGGGAACTTGCGGCCTGCTGAGTATCTTACCCCTGCCCCTCGCCTCTCTGTCTTTGAAGTGCGTGGGCAGGAGCAGGGAAACGCACACTATCCGAGCTCGGAGGGCAGGAGCCGGGTCAGGAGCGGGCGGAGGAACTGGGACGGAGCTGGGACGGGACTGGGACGGGGTTGGTACTCAGGCAAAAGGTGCGTGAAAAAACTTATTATAAATTACCGTATAAAATATAACAAAGTTGCTGCGAGGGAGCGGCAAGCTCTGCACAGATACTCGTACATTCTTGATGGAGTGCGGCAAGGAAGTGTGGTCAGGATTAGCGCGTGGAATGAAGCTGTTACACACAGAAGGAAGAATTCCAGAAAAATTAAACATTAAATATTAAGGGTATTTATATGGCTAAGATGACCTTAGGTATAAATGTGCCCTTTAAATATTATTATATTCTTAAAAGGGGAAACATTTTTCTGGATTTTCGTAGATTTTAAGATGATGCAAAGGCTGTCTCTTGTACTATTAAACATTTTTCCAAATTCTAAAAGCTGTTTATATAAAATAAAATGATAATAATAATCTATCATCTTTTCAAGAAAAATTAAACATTAAATATTATATTAATATGGCTAGATATTTAAAAATATTATTATATTCTTGAAAGGGGAAACCTTGTTCTTGATTTTCTCAGATTTTAAAAAGAAGCAAAGGCTTTCTAATAAACAATTAAACATTTTCTAATTTTTAAAAGCTGTATAAGCTATATAAAATAAAATTATAATAGCCCTGAAATTCTATCAGATTTTCACACCCTCAAAAAAATTGTTTACCAGTTTTTTAAAAGGTTTCTTTTCTCAGATTTTAAAAAGCAGCATAGGCTTTCTAATGAACTATTAAACTTTTTTCTACATTTTAAAAGCTGTACAGTATTTGTAAAAAATATATGAGAAAAGTCCTAGCATCTTTTTACACCCTAGAAAAATTAGTTAACCTATTTTTTTAAATGGTTTGTTGTAGAAAAAATTGTTTTAAGCGTCTTACTCCAGTGCAATCCGTACCCAATTTTTAACTGAGGCCTACAGGCTTCTTCCTGGTTCTTATACCAGATTTTTTTCCTGTGCACTAACACTGTGAATCAGCGCAGTGACAAGGACAACTAGCAGAGCGGAGAAGAGAGGGAACCGAGGCGGGAAGGTGTAAGTGCATGAATGATGGAGGAGACCATAGAATTAGCGAGAGCGGGAGATCGTCCCTAATTGATGTGGGCCATGCACTCTGCCTGTGCCATTTCTATAAGCCATAATGGAAGTGCTGGCTCTCAATCAATTATTGATGAGCCCGGATTAGATCCCGCCCGGGTGTGAATACTTTAATCCCGCTCTCAGACTGTGCCTTTTTGCATTTTAAATAAAAAGAACAGAACAGCTAAATGCAGGGCCTCGCCTTGACAGTCTCCGACTGCCGACATTCATAAACACAAAGAACAAATCTCGAGGAGTTGCAAACAAAAAGAACAAGAAATACCAAGTAGGCGGAGGCGACACCGCCTGAGGAAGGAGTGAGAGGATGAGGAAGGATGAGGTCCTGGGTTGGAGGCAACAAACTAAAGACAAATATTTACAATGAGCGGCCGATTAATCAAACGCACAGCCAGCCAGCGAGCGAGAGAGCGGCACAATACGAAAAAGTATTAAATAAATAAATAAATGGCAGAGCTGCATTTCAGTCGCCGACAACAAAGATCAGCTTCATCAGCAGTTGCCGTTGGCAGCGACAGCGGCGGAGGGGGATGGGGAAATATCATGTGTACGAGTATCTTCCAGATACAAGTTTGTCTTGGCTTTTGTCTTTGTGCAAGCACGCCTTCTTCCCTCCCTCCCAAGAGCCCCTCCCGCAATTTATATCGAACGAAAATAAATTAATTAAAAATGCAGTCGAGCGGACAGAGCAGGCAGATACATATTTTTTTTCTTGCTGGGTTTTTTGTTTTGTAATTTATTAAAAGACGACTGAGTCAACGGCAGCAGCAGCGACAGAGGCAGAGGCAGCGGCAATTTTTATAATTGCATTTATTTATTTACAATAATTTGCTGGATGGCCGACCGTCCGGCTGGCTGGCTTTCTTTATTTATAGAGCACGCACGTGATTGTCATCAGAAATCGATTGAATTTCCAATTTTGACCCGTCATTGCGACAGAGCAGCGATAAGATAGCCTCCATAGCTTGGATTGGGCAACCCAAGAGGTCGAATCAAGTGCCCAGAAAAACCGAGTAAACTGATTGATTAGCGGGCCCTCGAAAACTATGAGATTGTGGGGGTTTTCTCAAATGAAAATCATTGAAAATATATGTCTTATATTCAATATAACACTAAGTAAAAGGAAATAATCCCCACACTTTTTCCTTTCCGAGTTAGCGGATGAGTTGCAGGTGTTGGCCTTGGCGATTAGCCCACTTAAAACGGCTAAAGATACTCCGGCCGGGATACCCAGGTACTGGGGATACGCGGATACTCAGGCTGAGATACTCAGATACTTGCGGTCGCCGTCGTCATCGTCATGTCATCGTCATCCTCAACAGCTGTTGTCGACGCGTCGCACCTCGCTTTTGGCTATTGTGTTTGCCGTTTTGTATCTGTGGGCGAGTGTTCTCTCTATCTGTGTGCGAGTGTGCGTGCCGCTTTGTATCTGTGGGTGAATGAGTGACGTTGTGTGTGTGGTCGTGTGCTTGTGGCGGGCCATAACCTGCCGCAACACGAAAGCTCATACACAGCACCAGAGGAACGCCAAAAAAATAATCAAAAGCCGATATAACAATACACTCATTTGCCAATGTCTTTGTTGTTATTAATTTTATATAAATAAATACATAATATATCTATCCAAACAACTATAAACATCCTTTAACCTTCAAGGAAATGTCTACAGGTCAATGAATTGATAAGAATTATTATCAAAATGACTTGAAACAATGTCTATAATCGGAGGCTAAATGTTTAGCTGAAGCACTTAGGCATAAATAATGATTTAGAGCTCAGGCCGATAGGTAATTCCAAGTACCATAAAATTAAAAGCTAATCAAAATTTATTGAAATCGCTTTCAGAAATGGTTAATTTATATATTAGGAGCTCTAAAGAACGTCACAAAATGTGGGCCAAAATATAAGTCAATAAGTTTAAACTAGATCATAATTATTTTACTTTAAAAACTAATATTTAAACTAGCAAGAAAAATCAACGATTTTCTTTATTTCTCTCAGAAAAAGTAAGACATATTTTTAAGAGTACAACTTAGTTAAAAAATTATATATAAACCTCTTAAATTAGCTAATGTACCCCCTGTTCTTGATGGAAATCCCCTAAAAACGGGGAAATCAAAATTCACAGCGCCGTCGACTTTGACTTTGATGCGTTGGCCGCACGCTTCGTTCGCGGCGTTAAAGCTGGCGGCCAAATGGACAAATTGGCGGACAGACGGACGGACGGACAGGCGGACAGTGAGATGCGATACATTCGCACGCTCTACTAAGCGGCAGGGGTGGGGTGTAGGGAGCTAGAGCCCCTCGGGGGCAGGGGGACCCAGTGCGTGTTTGGAGCAAATCGCTCGCTACGTCGCTTTCATTCAATTAGATACATTTGTATCTTATGACATGTATTTTCACACCTTGTGCGCTTTCTGTAATTATTGTTGTTCCGCTGCGACAGCTGCTGCGTGTGTGTGTGTGTGTGCTGTATCTGTATCTGCGAGGTACTTTATGCCCCAGCCACAAAACTCCAAGCTGCATTGTGCAATAAAAATAAATACGTTTTGGATTTTTATAACATTTAACATTGTTCACAGCGCATTTTGTGTTTGTTATTTATGAGGGCGCACAAAGAAGATGGGAAAAAAGAAAAAGAGGAGAGGCAAAGAAAAAGGAAAAGCGAAGACCAAGAAGAAGTTATCTCCCTCCCTCTACCCGCCAACTCCGCCCCCCGTCGTCTTTGGCCTTTGTGTGTGCGTGTGTACCTACGTTTAAATTTTTTATGAGTTCGTAATAAAGTTTCAACATTTTTCATCATTAAAATAAAATATAAAGCCGAAATTATATTTTATCGTCTTTGCATCATTCTTTTTCCTTAAATACATGGCTCACACATACAACGCGTGCACAGAGAGAAAGAAAGTGTTAAATATATAAATATATATATAAATATATATATATAAGTATATTTTAACCCTATCCTTAGCGGGGACTTTTTATAAAACGAATGTGTATTAAACTGGGATTAAATTATTAAATAATTTTACAAAAATAACCTCCAACTTAAATTCAGTTTCTATAAAATCTATTTTGAACTAATAAATATTTATGCTAGATTTAGGGTCAATATAAAGTGAACATTTTGTGGAAGTCTGACATATTTTGAGTTTTCTTTAAATATAAATAATATTATGAATAAAATTAAGTTTAGTTTATTAATTTTAAAACCCTTTAAAACAATTTTTTTCATCAAAATTCTACAATAAACTAGAAATACTATCTTTAAACATACTTTAGTTGTACTATTTCTAAATCTATCTATCTTTAAACATACTTTAGATCTACTAACTAGTAAAGTCTGCTTAATTTTTGTATTGATCAAGATCAGATAGTTTGCCTCAGTGTGCCCACGAATCCACACTCGCAGATACTAAGATACAGATACAAAGTTGAAGTTATGTGTAGCAAGCGTCGCCGTCGCGGCCATAATAATGAATATATATGGAGAGAGACAAGAAACCGCACTTTAAATGAAGACGGGGCTGCAGCGACTTCGGCGGCAACAGCAAATACATATAATAAATAAAATAACAAAAAAATGTGAATAAAATAAGAACAAAAACTGGGCGAGTGGTCGAGGCAGCAGCAGACTCAAGACGATGGCAAGAAATATTCTTTAATTTAGACCGCGCCCCTGTCCGGGAAGTAAAGTTGAGTGAGAGAAAAAGGGAAATAAAAATAAAGCGAGGAACGTAATATAAAATAAATATTTCAAGAAACTCGACTTGGTTGCTGTTATTGTTTTTCCTATTGTTGTTGTTGTTGCCGCTGCTGCTGCTGCTGCTGATGTTGCGGTTGCTGTTGTTGTAGTAATTTATAATATTCCTTAACGATGTGCAAAGGGCAAAAACTGAGCAAGCAGGGAACAATGGGACAAGCATGAGAAATTGTAGGTTAAACTTAAGGAAATTAGTCTTCGGAATTTATTGCAGACTTCATAAAACTCTAGATTAAAAATTAAGTTTTAAGTCATTAAATTCAGTTCATTAAAAGGTAATATTCATAGCTAAATTATAAATATGAATATAGCATGACTAAAATATAAAATGCTTTATTTATTGTGTACCATTTTGTATTAGTTATTAATAAAAATTCACATAAATTAGTAGAATATTATTTAGTTCATAATATACTATTTCAAATGCATTTTCTTCTGAATTATTTTGTAAAAGATTTATAACAGCTAACCTATTTCTCACAAGAACGAAAAGCAGGTATAAAATAAACATTAAGTACATCCAGGAAAAGGAAAGAATAAAGTAACTACAATTTATAGATATATATATAGATATATTTCCTATAGTTGGAAAGTAAAGAAAATCAAGTGAATATGCTATTTAAAATATATTATTTTAAAGTAGAAATACCAAAAGCTATCCTATTTATCAGAAGAACTTAAAGCAGGCATAAAATAAACATTATCCATCCATCCAAGGCAAGGATTCTACAATGAATAAAATAACTAAAACTTATAGATATATTTCCTATAGCTGGAAAGTGTGAAATGTACTATTTAATATATATAATTTTGTAGAGAAAACTAGAAAGCTATCCCATTTTTTTTTCAAGAACTAAAAGCAGGCATAAAATAAACATTAAATACATCCAAGGAAAGGGTTCTCCAATGAATAAAGTAACTACAATTTATAGATATATTTCCTATCGCTGGGAAGTAAAGAAAATCAGGTGAAAACGCTACTCCAAGTATGAAATATACTATTTAATATATATTATTTTGTAGAAGAAATAAGAAAGCTATCCTATTTCTCACAAGCAGGCATAAAATAAACATTAAATACATTTGGATGTATTTCTTTCCTTGGGGAAAGAGTTCTACAATGAATAAAGTAACTACAACTTATAGATATATTTCCTATCGCTGGAAAGTAAAGAAAAGCAGGTGAAAACGCTACTCCAAGTGAGAAATACCTGACTCTCCAATTTCCTAGAGTGTGCATGTGTCCGATAGTGACAACATTTATTTACCCCCATTCCTGGGCACACACACAGCTCGGACATACGGACATATTTGCCTAACTTGTGCTTTGCTTGGACATCAATCAGCAGCTTGCGAGCTGACAAATGACTTTGGAGGGAAGTATTTCCACTGGATAGTGGGGGGGACTGTGGGCCACCTTCGGACCGGGGCTATCTGATTTACCATATCTGCGGAGAGTACTGCAAATCATGCCCACTGTGGCGAGCCTTAATTCATTTTATTCATTTTTATTGTTGCTGTTCTTTATTTTTCAGCTTTCTGTGTTATTTTTTTTTAATGCGCAGCTGCTAAGGAAATGATTTTCGAAAATTGAAGTTTATGACGATGAATGGAATAATTTTTTTTTATTATTATTCCTTATATCTGCCCCGCACACAGCCACACATCGCAGTGTGGGAATGTGTGTGACGTGCCTTAATACACAGCCATTTATATTAATATAAACAATCAGCTTAAGCGCTGTAAACTTAAGTTTTCCACCATTACTCAGGGCAAGATACACACAGTCGAGGCTGAATTTTAAATATATTTCTAGACCGCCAGCGACCGGCTTCAATTTGGCTTAATTGCGTGCAAGTCGCCGCTGCTATCTCATTATCAGACGGCGGCAGTGACGTCGCACGATTAATCAAATCAAACGAAATCGAATCAAAGACGATTTACATGCACATGCGAAATGTGGAGTGTGTGCGCCCCGCTCCCTCCCGCCCCGTCCCGCACACACAGCCACATCCGTATCTCTCTATCCGCATCTGTATCTGCCCCTTTTCCACCGGCATCGAGGTATGAGTATCTAAAGGGTACAAAGGTGCTGTGCTGGGGCACCGGGGGAGAGGGAGCTGGGAGGGGATGGGCCACGCTATGACAAAGCATTTTTAAGCCATTTGATTGACTGACGTTAAAATATTCACGAGCAGTGCATGCAGCGATTTTAATCGCAAGCTCGCCCCATTCCTTCGCCACTCTTCAGTTCTCTATGCAAAAAATAATAATTATTAAAAAACCATATGAACACGAGTCCCTCTCGCTGTGTGTGTGTGTGCAGCTTAGCAGCGAAGAAGTCCACTGGAAAATAAAATTGTCACAGAAATCTACAAGCAAACAGTGAATGTCTTGGTAAAATGTAAATTC
This sequence comes from Drosophila pectinifera, assembly GCA_008042775.1. Taxonomy (NCBI): domain Eukaryota; kingdom Metazoa; phylum Arthropoda; class Insecta; order Diptera; family Drosophilidae; genus Drosophila; species Drosophila pectinifera. Next base: position 13,977 of record VNKC01004202.1, on the reverse strand, counting down.
AAGGACTGTAAGAATTTAATTTTTATCATAAAAAACTGCATTATATATGCATTATTATATGGTATACAATTGTTGCCAAGAAACTTAATCTAAACTATTATTGCTAACTATCACCCCCCTATATTATATGTGTTTATATAGCTGTGTGTAGCTGAATTCGTTTTTTTGGGAATGTCAGGCTCATATATAATATGGAATTTGTCATAAATTCAAACAAATAATTATCAGGATTCTATCATAACAAAAATACTGAGTTATTGAGTTATAAATATATATATAAATATATAAATTATTCCAATGATCGATTATAAAAAGGATACCTCTGTTACCTCAGTTACAGTACTAAACAATGTTTATTTAAAATTTGTTGGGTGGTCTTTATGGCCTATACTTATTATTTTCTAAATTTTTGTATACATTTTTTAAAGATATTATATGGGAAATAATATTTTTCAAGTTTTTCTAGTACATTTAGGCCATAAAGTCAGAGGTCGTTATATTAAAAGCTATATATGACAGCAAGATATTTTCTTACCCAAAATAAAAACAATTTTTGTAAAAGATAAATCATATTTATGGCACACATTAGATAGATATATTACTTCCCTTTCCCGCTGTGTAAGACAGCGAAAAAAAAAAGAATCGAGTGCAGGGACAGATGACGCTGTTGCAGTTGCAGTTGCAATGTTGCTGGGGCCCACTGCCTTTGGGCCCGGCCTAAGTATCTGTATCTGCATCTGCAGTATGTGTATCTGTGCGCTGTGGGGCATATTTGCTGCTGGCTGGGCGGGGGAGGGATTAATGAATTTGATATAATGACATTTTAGATTGCATCTGCATAACATTTAATTGTGTTTGCTTGTTTGGCGCTGCCAGACACGCGCTTTCTGCCCCGTCATTCCCAAAAGAATGGGCTAAAAGCTGAAAAATATGAGCTAAATCGAAGGGAAGTACCGCGTACCGAGTACCGAGGAGGGGGAGGAGCTCCACCCCCGCGGTGAGTGGGTGCAATTCGATCGATTTTGTTCCTAAACTTTTCGCAGTTGCCATATGCAAATGGCGCGTAATGGGCGCCTCATTAAACTTTAAGGCATGCAACAAATGGACAATAATTTCTTGTTCTCCTGCCATGTCCTCGTTTTTTGCTGGCTGTTTTTTGTTGTTTTTATTTTTGTTTGCTGGCTTTTTATTGGCCTTCCTCCTGCTCCTCCAGCTACTCCTGCTCCTGCCCAGGGCGCACTCAATTAAAATGTAGAGAGCGCAGTTCGGCTGCAATTCCACTGGCCAGTTGCACTCGCCTCTGTTGCCTGCGTTGTTTGTTGCCTAATTTGCCAATTAACTTAATAGGCATTTATTATTTAGCAATAAAATATGCAAAGCAATTGTTCAAAATGTGGCACACACACACATACGCACACACCTATTAAGTGCCAGTGGCAGGAGGCCGGAGTGAGTAAAACAATAACTCGGCCAACTGTACCGGTGGCCACAATCAACAGAAACAGCCCCAGCAACTGGCATAATAACTTCTGAAATGACAGCGAACAAACAAAAAAATATTGAGTAGCCAGAAGGAGCCAAGAAAAGACCAAGGAAGTATCTGGAATTCTCTGGCTCATAGAAAGCTATTTAGCTAGAGAGAAAATAATACGAGTGTTAGTAAAAACCTTATATATTTTAGGTATTTAAATATATATTTTTGAAAGGAGTAAGCTATGCTCTTTAATAATTTTAGGGGACTAGAAATAATATTCCTTAAAACAAATAAATAGTTTCTCATTTCAGTAAAAATATCTCTACTTGAAATATAAATCTATTTAGCTAGAGAGAAAATAATACGAGTGTTAGTAAAAACCTTATATATCTTAGGTAATTAATTATATTTTTTAAACGAGTAAGCCATGCTCTTTAATAATTTTAGGGGACTAGAAGTAATATTCCGTAAAACAAATAAAAGTTTCTCAGAACTTTTTTTTCCTCAGTGCCTTTACTTCTGCTTGGGCCAAGTCAACTTGTCTTTCTTCGGTTGCATTTCCAGCTTCGACTTCGGCTTCAGTGCCTGAGACCGTAAGACACAGAAAACATAATTTACTTTCGGCTGCATAAACAATGCAATAAAATAAAAGAACCGATGCGAGCCAGCCGGCGAGGGGCGGCCAAGAGCGGCGAATAAAATATATGGCATTGGAATAAAATATTTGTAACAATAATAACGCATACCAAGAACGAGTTGTGTGTGTCTTAGAGTTAGAGCTCCTTCGGCGGGGCCAGGGGCCCCTGGGACACGCACACTCACAGAAAGTGGCATTGGGGAGAAGTCGGAGAAGTCGGAGCAGTCGGGAAGTCAGCGGAGCAGAGAGCAGAGGCGGCAACTCTACTCAGTTATTAGGGGCAATCAAAATGAGCAGGAATTCAGAAATTATTATCCATACGCCATACGCCATCCGCAGTTGGCAGCCAAGAAACGCAGGACATGGCTCGAAAAAAAAAAACGGAGGGAAGGTGAGGGCCAAAAGCGGAGACAACGACGAGCTTGGCCCGCACGTTTCGATTTGTGCGATTTGTTTTGTGGATAAAAGTTTTCAAATGTATCTGTATCTGAATCTGCAGCTGTACACAGAGAAGAATAAATTCAGGACTTTAAAAAGGGAATTTATTACATTTTTGGAATATTAAATAAGCATTACTGACTCTAAACTAGGCTGAATTTCTCTTATAAACAAGATATAAATAAGTAATTAATAAATTGTTTAAACTAACAATTTAAGGCCTAAACAAATATTTTGATAATTATAAAAATGATAAGGAATTAAGGTAAAATTTTAGGCTTTAGATTTTTATTCGAAAAATATTTATAAATCCTGAAAATATAAAATTAGATTAGCTGCTAAATCGACAAAGTCAAGCTCGCTAAGAAATGTAATTAATTTACACTTTTTAGTAAATGTATTATAAAAATATATTTATAATAAATATATGTATTTCCCAAACTTTATTTACCTTAGCTATTTTTTCATCTATAGTAAACAAAATATAGATAAGTCATTAATTATTTGGTTAAAATAACACTTGAATGCCCAAACCAATAATTAAATAATTACATTTTATTTTAAAAATGATAAAGAATTACAGACAAGTCTTTGCCTTTAGTTTTTCATTCGTAAAATAATCGTAACAAGTCTATGAATCAGCTCGCTCAGAAATATCATTAATTTATACTTTTTAGAAAATGTTTTAAATAAATATATTAATAATAATTATAGTTATTCCCCAAACCATATTACCCTTAGCTATTATCTCAGTGCAACTACATTTTTATCTGCAGTTGCGGTTCTCTGTCCGCAAAAGTTTTCTAGACCAGCTTCGCTACCTTTTGGCCACCAAGTACAAGCGAAAATACGTGGCCCAATAAATTTTCGGGGGCCCCCATTTCGATTTCTTTCCCGATACATATATTTGATAAATTATTACTTGTGCGCAATTGGTTTGTTATTTTAAATATGTATTTCGGCTGTTTCGCATTTTTATTGCATTTAGTTTTCGCTTGAATTTTTATTTATGTGCCTTATGAAATAAATTACGCATACTCTCCTCTGAGAGAATTCCTCAAATACTTTTCGCATCATTTTCGGGCGCATTAAATTTTATATGCAATTCGTTAACGACTTACTTACACTTGGGGCACTACTTATATTTTATTTATAATGTTCTCTGGCGATGCCAATGAAAAATTATGAGCTCGATTTATTGGCCATTGGCTGGGGCGAATTAACAAAGGAAATCTTTAGGGGAAAATTCCACTCAATAAGCCAGCTATAACCACCTTCATAATTAGCTCTCAGTTGCGACAAAGCGACTCAACTAAATAAAAACACACGCCAAAGCTGGGCCCAATTGAAAGCGTTAAAATAAATATGAGATGCAAATAAATAATAAGTTAAAAACAGTCGGGTAAATATTGTAAATGGCACAGAGACGACGGCCTCCCTATCTCACTTACCCCTCTAGCCGTATTTGCCTTGTGTCTAGCTTGCCGTCGAGTTGATCAAATATTTGCCGCTCTAGCGTTTTTAAAACTTAAAAATTATTGTCTAAATAGAAACGCGGACAAATATCTCCATCTCCATCTCTGAGTGCGTGTGCGTGTGTATCTCTGTGTGTTTTCCCATTACGACATCAATAAGCCTACATACAGTCAATGTAATGAAACCAAATGGGGAAAAAATAAAAACACAAGTGAAGAAACAGTGTAGACTGAGTGGAAAAACAACGTCTCACACACACGTTCGACCCATTAATAAAATGGCAAAAGTTACGGATTTCGAATTATTATTATAACAATAACATTAATAACATTATTGCTATTCGCTTGCGACAGTTCAAAACGGAGCTCGAGCCTCGGCATTTGAATTTCTGTCGACGTTCGGTCGTTCCTGGGGGGGGTTGGAAATCCAATACAAGTCGGGAAGATAATTATTATTTATATTTCTAACAAAATGCATAAAGTTTTATGGCTTCTTGCCCTTCGCTCCCCGGGTCTATCCGCAAAACGGCAGGGACAAAAGCCGTTGACAAAACTGCGCATAAAACGAAATTACATTCTACCTATAAAGGCGATAAGAAATGGTATGGCAATATATATACACATCTATATAGTTGCCCACATATATATATATAATGTATATGAGTGGCTATATAACTATAGCAAAATATTGCACAATATATTTTATTACGAACACTTTATGGGAGCCTTCTCGGTTCGCTACGCGTTGACGTTATAAAATAACAAACATTTGGCTAAGGGAATTAGGGGGAATGGGGCTGACAGGGGGGTCTCTATGGAAAATCGATGCGGTGGTATCTTTATTTCACCTCAAGGCCTGGGAAATACAACACCATTTGTAAAAGATACTATAGGAAAGATTTCACTTAGCATGGTTATTATACAGGTGATTACAATCGAACTAAATTTCTAGACTTTGTAATTAAATCTACAGAATTAAATGGACACTTAAACTGGCTTTAAAACATAGTAAAGTGGCTTTTAAAAATGTATTTTACTTTGAACTTAATTTAAAAATATTTAATATATATAAACAACCACAATTCACGAGCTGTATATCTCGCTTTTTAATAATTAAATTGATTAAAATCGAACTAAAATTCTAGACTTTGTAATTAAATCTAAAAAATTAAATGGGCACTTAAACTGGCTTTAAAACATAGTAAAGTGGCTTTTAAAAATGTATCTAACTTCGAATTTGATTTAAAAATATTTATTATGTATAAACAACCACAATTCACGAGCTGTATAACTCGCTTCTTAATAATTAAACTTAATTTCGTTCGAAATATATTTTTTAACAGAAATAGAGTTCACATTTCAGGCTTTAATATGGTAAAATACTTAGAAACCTTAACACCTTCTTATGGGCTCTCTAAAAACGGTCAATCGGTACATAAAAACCCATTTATGTAAGTCATAACCAAGGCAGTAATTCAATTCATTATAAACAGGGTACATAAGGGAGTTTTTTAATGTCAGATATAAGTATGGCAATAATTCAGATGTGATCACAGTGTGAGGATTCTTGGGAGCTCATTTCGTAAGCGGATTACCTCGAACCCATTTGATATTCCTCATTCCGAAGCCATTTCGATCACCTTTCGAGGGTCGTAAAATCAACCCACTCTTAGGACGGATACAAAGACGAAATCTAAACATATCTGGCCCATCGGCCACGCCCTTAATCAACTAAGTAAGTGATATAAAAAATAGGGGAAAAAGCGCCTCGTAAAAGTGCGAGAATGCGGCAAGGCAACTTGGAACTTGGATGCAACATTGTTGCGCGAGGCAACCAGAGCAATGTGAAAAGTTGTGGTGGCAGAATGGTAAAATTGTGAAATGGCCAAATGGCAAAACAGCAAATAACTACCACAATTAACAGCACCAATTTTTATGCCCCACTACGAGTGGCCTCCCCGGGGCGCCACACGGCGGCCAAAAAAACCACTCCACTTTGCCCCGGTCATTTTTTATTGGCCGCTCACTCTGTGCCAGAGCATTTCTCATTCGGCGGCCTTATTCAAGTCGCATATAATTAGAATTAATCATTAAAATGTAATAATAATGCGAATAAATGCGGCAACAATGTTGCGGCCAAGCGGAGACCGCAGAGCAAGAAATTATTTTACGATGTTGCTGCAACATACCACCGAGTCCCGGGGACTCCAGCTCGATGCCGATGTGGATGTCGATGTAGATGCCTCCTGCAACTTTTTATGACCGCGTGCATTTTTACTACAGCTGGCCTGCTTCTAGCCAGCCTTTTTTTCTTTATATTAAAAGTAATAAAAGTTAAAATGGCAGAGACTTCGGGCCATGGGGACTGTGAGCCGGCGAGAGTGCGCTGAATTTATGGTCTTAAAACTAATTTAACTTTTATAAAATTACCAAACACGCATAAACACAATTTTAATGCCGGACGCACGCTGCAAGTTCTTCGGGTGTGTTGCAACAAGCTCGACCTGCCCAGATCCGAGTTGCATTCCCGGCACTTACTCAGCACTGGGAAAGTAAGCTGGCCCTCATATTATTCACTATTTAATTAAGAGGGGTTATCTTAAGTCCCATACAATGTTGATCACAGGTTTCCTATAAAGCAAAGTCCCCTCTCTGAAGTTGAAAAACAAGTTTTCTCACAATGACATTACTAGAAAGATTATTTATAAATAAAGTATATATCAAATAATATTATTTTTAACTATTTAATATATAATAAAATTATTGAAAAATATTCTTGGGATCTTAAAAGTATTATATCTTTAAAAAAACACTTCTTTACTGCTATATTTAATAGTATATAAAGGGTTTATTATTTTAAGCCACACTAGTACATGTTTCAATTTCTAAAGACTATTGTAAACATTTGTTCTCTGTGTACTGTTGAGCCAGGGCCGTAAACTGTTGTTGTTGCTACTGCTGCTGCTTTTGTTATTCATATAAATTTTATTCCATGCCATTCTGTTGTTCTCTTTTTTGTTCGCAATTTTTTATGGGGCCAGGGCAAGTTTGTTGCTGATTTTTATGTGAGCTGCAGCAAATGGCCGAGAAAGCAGCGCATCTCATCAGCTGGCCCACAAAGCGGCTAGAGAGCTCAGCTTTTGGCTAATTGTGGCCATCAGGTGATCGACTCACCAGGGGATGGAAATAGATGGCAGCAACTGCTCCCTGCTCCCTGCTCCCAGCCCCTCTAATTAGCTGTCATATTCGCAAATGTATCTAGTCGCGTCGAACTGAGATACAATTTCGTAAACGGAAGCAATTAACGTGGCCCCATAACAGCTTGTAATTAAAATTATAATAAGATGCCTGGCCAAAGATATAGAAAATAATACATGCGAATGAGATACGTGAATGCGGCGGTCGCAGCAGCAATATGTAGCTGTATCTTTATCTGTCGCTGTGGCTGTTGCTGTTGTTGTTACTGTGCCAGCTCAGCAGATACATTCGTGGAAATACATTTATCGAACTGTGCAAGTCAGCGAGTCACTAGACAATTATTTCAAACCAAATAGCGGCGATAAATTTCAATATCTGAGCGGTTCACGTACGTAGAACTGGAGAAATAATAACAATAATAACTAAAAACGACTATGCGCACCCATCAGATACAAAGATACACGATGACAGGCGGCGCAAGAAAAGTAACGAAAGCAGAATACAAAAAAAGATAGAGAAAAAAACTAAACAAAACGAAAAGAACAACAAAACGCTGTAATTAAATTCGTGTGCTTCTAACTAACAGAGAAAAAAAAAATAATAAATAGGGTCTTGCTTATTATTTATTTATTTGAAATGAGAAATGGAGAGAAGGAAAAATAAATTAATTATATATATTTAAAAGATCGTAGACAGAATTATTTAGTATTCAGAATACATTAACTTAATTGCCTATTAATATTCTTTATCTAATTTCCTTCTTTTGATTTTTATATTAATAATATAATTTTTCAGGGGTTTTTAATGATATTTAAAATAGGAACTGATATAAAAATATTTAAATTTAATATCAAAAAGGCAGAGAGAAAGCTGAACCCCTTCTTAAACCTAAGCTATATACTCTTTTATTAAATCAAAAATTAAGTACTTTTCTTTCTGTGTTGCTGTAACGTTTGTTTGTAACTCATATTCCGTGGGCACATCTAACAGATACAGCTACAGGTACCCAGCACTCTCACGTAGATACAGATGGAGATACATTGCATTTAACTAAGTGCTGCACTTCGTATTTAATTTTATTGCTACTTGTAAGACAACAAACTAAAGTAGGCTAATTGTTTTTGTTGTAGGAGCTGCGGCAAGAAGTACGAGTATCTGGCAGATATACCAACAGACATGTGTATAGAGCAGATACTCGAAACAAAAGAAGCCCACAAAGAAAGGAAACTCGAACTCGAACCCATACTCAAACTCAAACCGGGGAAAAGCAAAAGAAATAGACGAAAGCTTGTTCTTTGCTCATTTATTTGCTTCATTTCTGTTTCTGTATCTGTATCTGGATTCATTATGGTTATTATTATATGTAGTTGCCGCTGCCGATGCCGCAGCCGCTGCTGGTGCCGCTGCCGATGCCGCAGCTTTCTTGGAAATAATGTACAACGAAAATTAATATTATGCAGCATGTTGCGCGATGCAGAGATACAAAGATACGGATACACAGACTTACATTTGGCGTAATTAATGTCGGGAAATGCAGACGAGCCGGGCCATAAAAACTACATCGAAAGACCCGAAAAGGGGGCAAGGCAAAAGTCAGACCAAGAGAAATTGTTGTAATATTTAATTGAATTTTTCCAAGTCAGCTTTATCCGCTTCATTTGCCGCTGCTTTTGCCTTTCTGCTTTTCCCAGTGAGTCATTAGAAAACATAAAGTTTAATAAAAATCATAAGTGCTCCGAGGCGGCGGCGGCTTCAATTTGATGTGCTCAAGCATTTTTCGTGGGGATCGTGAAAAGACCATGTGCTGTAATTTATAAAATGCATCTAGATGCAATTAAGTAAAGCATAAAAGTAAATTACAAACAAATGCGGAAGATGCAGACCCAGCAGCAGCCGCAGCCGCCGCCACAGCCAAAAGTATTTATAAGTTGATTTTGATATTAAAAAATATCTGGCTGCCAAAGAAATGCTGGGAAATGATTTACAAATTAAGGCAGCTGGCTTAGGGAGTGGCCCTAGATGCCAGACACGGGGCATCTTTATTATTTTTAGATAAATATCTTTCGATTTCGCCCCGTTCGCTCGCTCGTGAGTTCGTTCCAGCTGCACTTCCTCGATTCAATTATTTATTTACTTTACTTTTAATACATTTTTAATGCATGAGAAACCCTTTTTGGCATACGCGCAGCTCATCTGGCTCTCGATTTATTCCCGCCAGATCCAGATACGTATGACTGCATAGATATAGATACACATATAAAAAGGGATGGTTGCGGGGTAGGATGCTGTAGCTGCCGCTGCTGCACCTCATCATCAATTAGATGTGCCACGAGCTGTGGCAGCGTTTGAAGTTGGCATCGCGATGCCGATGCCAATGCTGATGGGAAATTAAGAGTGCAGCTCCTAGAAGGTGCAAAGATGGGGAAATAATGCGGATAATTCCCGCCACAGATCCATCAGCCAGTGGGGAATAGATACAAGCAAGCGGACTAATCGAATTATGCATTTATTTTATTGCAATGTCTAGACTTGAGGCAAATAAATGGCTACAAAAAATGTTTATGCTTTCTTTATTTTTCTGGCAAATGCTCTGAGGTTTAATAGATTTTTTAAACATATTTTTTGTGAATTAGTTTCATATATATATATATATATAGCACACATATTTAATTCATTTACTTGCATTTAATATGAACTAGCCCCTATAGACCGATACCTCAAAGGCCCATAAATGTCAGGCCGCGTCACAGAATGGCCCGAAAAGCTGGCAACAATTCCGGTGGGTGGCCGAGGCGGGGGGCTTCTCTCATCGACAAGTTTGAAACGTCGAAAGCAATTAAAAATGTAGAAAATTCAATCGGAAAAATCTAATTCGATTTCTATGCCGCGTTTTGCCATTGCCTCGTAGTCGTTCGCTTTGGCAACTTGCTGGAATGTTCAACACTCTCCCATAAAACTCACCCACACACACACACAGGAGCCTAAACCCATGCAGCTACAAAAACACACACATTGGGAGAAAGGCAATAACTGCCAGACTTGCATAGGCCAAGAAAAAATATGGATTCCGCTCTTGGCCGTTCTTGGCACTTCAGAAAAAAAAAATACAACAAAAAAACGACAACAAAAAGGAGGCTCGGGCCCGCCCAGATTTAGAAAAATACTAATGAAATTATATGCCGGCGGATGGTATATATCCTGTCCAGGACGAAGGACAAAAAGAATGTGCCAATAATAGAATTTTCCATCGAGGGAAATTAAAAATCTTTATGCCTTTATGCCTTAATTTTAAAGTCGATCGATTTATTTTTTTGCTACATACTTATCACAGCTTTTTAATTACTTAGGAATTGATTGCTGGCCTTATTGATTCTAGTATTTTTCTCAGTGCTCTTCTATGCTATTGTTAACGGATCTTCTTTTACCCTGCACCTTTAAGTCGGCTCCCCGCAGGAGGTAAATTTGAAGAGGGCTGCATGTTTTATGGCTCTCGAATGCGTTTCATTAACACGTTGGCAAAAGGTGCGTAAAAGCCTTCGCCAGGAACCGCACCGCCCCCAACTGCCAACCATTAACCCCGCTCTCCCTCCGTCCCTACCCTCCCTATCAACCGCTCCTCCATTCCGCCGGCCATGTGCTTTAGCTTTACAAATGAATGCGTCTGGCGAGTGCGAGAAGTTGGAAAAGGGCCGGCGGGGAAATGGGGGCGGGCGCAGTGACAGGGGCGCTCCTCCAGTCTGGTCAAAGGAAAAAAGCTGAACGAACAAAACGTGCGCCTGTTATTGGCAACTTCTGTATCTGCAAGTGTGTGCGGGTGTGTGTGTGTGTGGAGCCTCTCTTCCCCTCGGAATCTCTAACCCTCGCCCGCACTCTGTGTCGGCCATTTGAACATGGCCAACAGGCATGGCCAGGTCCTGGGATTCTACATGGCTTCTCTTCTCTGCGCCTTTTGCCAAAAGCCTCGAGTTGCACATGCACCTAATGCAAATACCCCTCTCTGCACACACCCCCCCTGCATGGGTGTGCGAGTGTGCGGGGTGTGAGTGTGTTAGGAGCCAGTGCCTAACCAAATCGAGCCGTATGTCTGCTGCGGTCGCCGTCAGCAACGCGTTGTCGGCGCTGCGTTTTCTATATACAGTCAACACTATGCCTAAAGGGACTCTTAACTTGGACAAAATAAATTCTAGAAGTCAATATAAGTCTTGAATATTTAAAAATATTTTTTAAACTTTTGTAGTTCCCTTCTTTCGAGCTCTTTAATTAAGCTAAAGTTATGTAATTTAAGTCTGAAGCAGTCGTATAATTTAAGAATTTATTTAAAAGTGTAAATAAAGGCGTAACTAAAGGAACTCTTAACTTGACCAAAATAAACCCTAAAAGTCAATATAATTCTTGAATAATTCAAAATAATTTAAACAATTTTAATTCCCTTCTTTTGAGCCATTTAATTAAGCTTAAGTTAGGTAATTTAAGTCCTAAGCAGTCGTATAATTTAAGAAATTTTTTAAAAGTGTAAATAAAGGAGTGACTAGGTCTTTACTAACCCAAAAGTTTACTGAAAAAGGGTAATCCTAAAGCACAAATTCTCAAAAATGTTTAAGTTATTTTCTCCTCTAAAAACTATATGACTAAACTGGATTTTAAACCCAAGAAGACCTGAAATTTCCTCTGTTGTCACAATTCTTCGTTTTTAAGGATGTCCTGCACCTCTAGTCCTTATTCCTCCCTTAGTAATATCCACTGTACTTATATTTCATAGCGTACACGTTAGGAAAATGCATTTATCTCGGCCTATTGCCTGGGCACGAATTTGCAACTTCGGCTGGGGGCAGGGTGTTGCGTTCTGTCTCGTTTTTGGCAGGCGCGCAACGAAAAATTCCGGGGATTTGCCTGCAGGCGGGGGCGAGATCGGGGAAATTCGGGGAAAACCAGGGGGCGGAGCAGAGCTGGAGCTCAAGCCGCAGTCGCCCCGTAGACTGTAGTCTGGAGTATGTACTATGGCAGGGAGTGCAACAGCAACAACGGCAGTTTGTCTAGTTCGCATTGCGTATACGCAATATAAAATGCAAGCACACACACACACACCCACACAGAGGCACACAGCCTGGCATATATGTGGAGCCGAAATCCGCGCCCCGAAATAGGCAGCAATATTTTTCTATTATTAAATTCTTTCCCTCGCTCTTCTCCGTATCGTTACAGGTGAGTTTCCGAGGTGATTGCAACCTGGGCCGTACCGTAAGTACATAGCATTCGTATTAATAATCTCTAATTGATGACAACTCTGCTCGCCTCACAACGCGACTTTGACGTGCAAATTGCTCAGGTGAAATAACAGGGGGTTCCCCGGCAGCAAAACTGGGAGAAAGGGCTAGCAATTAAAGGCCCTGGTTGTGGAGTGCAAATTAATGTACAGCGGCGCCGAGCAGCAAGAATAATAATAACAAATCGCCGGCTAAGGTCGATAGCAAATGCAATAAGCTGCACACATAGCCCCAGAAATAGCACTCCCCTCCGATCCCAAGGCCCCGATCTATATAGGCGATATGTAAATGATTTCAATGGAAGTCCAAGCTCTTTGTCCGCCGCAACTACAACCACAACTATGGCCACATCCACAAGTGCAGAAAACTAATAACAAATTACAGCAGCGGCAAGAATTGAGGAAATAGGGCTAGTTTTCCCTAGCAAAATCTTGAATGCTCTTCGGTATTCTATATATAGTGTATGAATTTTTAAAATTTACTTACTCTTTAGGGGAGTAATATATGAAATTTTAGACTCTTCCATTGAAAAAATTATACAAAATAAATAATAAATATTTTAAAGCTAAGTAATTGACTTAAAATTCAAGTGCTTAAGGAGTAGAATATGAATAATGCAGTTTTCTATATTAAGAATAAAAGAATTCAAGTTGAAATATGTCTTCGGAAATCCACATTTTCGTTACATCTTCAAACTAATTTAATTTATATTAAAGAACCCTTAAATATTTTGGCATTTTGGCAGTTCCCGACAACAAAATCGAATTTTAGATGCCCTAATAATTATAGAACCATTAAGCCCAACCCAATGACTGTTCACTTTCGCCGTCCCTCACCCCCCTAGAGCCCCTTGCAAACAGGAAAATAATTATACCCTCTCCCAATAGGGCAGCTCAAAGCCAAAGTGCCGGACTGTGTGGAAGGGGTGAAAAAATTAATTCATATCCGGTGCATGATTATGCACCAAAACTCTAAGAAATCTATGTGTAATTTGCGTTATTTTTCCAACTTCTCATTCGGCAGTAGAAGTAACCACGAGTAATTAGATGGAAGGGCGATGGGCCCTGGGTTAGGGGTGTTAAATATGTAAAATATGAGAAGTGGAAATCGCAAATAAGCCAGGGCACAGTTGACAGAGATACGGCTAAAAAAGAAGGGTTTGGGGGGGCTGGACAACCCCTGAAAAAACCACCTCGCGACGGGGATCAAAAGCCCTCAGGTCTGCTCTTTGAGCCTGGTATCAAGAATAAAGCACATCCATACTTATAATTACACGAGCAAAAAAGATATATATACAATACAAATATATATAATAAAAATATATATAATAAAAATATATATAATAAAAATATATATAATAAAAATATATATAATAAAAATACATATAATAAAAATATATATAATACAAATATATATAATACAAATATATATAATAAAAATACATATAATAAAAATATATATAATACAAATATATATAATACAAATATATAT